>JAUIMW010000739.1:0-15211 GCA_033557785.1 Enochrus cinctus
TTACAAGAAT
This sequence comes from Enochrus cinctus, assembly GCA_033557785.1. NCBI lineage: Eukaryota > Metazoa > Arthropoda > Insecta > Coleoptera > Hydrophilidae > Enochrus > Enochrus cinctus. The sequence continues at coordinate 11 of JAUIMW010000739.1, forward strand.
ATTCATCTTGGAATTTAGGAAAACGAGCTAGCTGTGAGGTAAGTTGTTAATATATTATTTTTAAATATAAATTAAAATTAAACTTTCAGTGGTCACGTGGTAGGATCATTTACAAAATTTTATTAAATTCTCAATTGCTTGATAGAAACATATGGAATATGAAAAATATTATATTATTCGCAAGATCTTATGGGTATACGCCTTTGGCCAATTATCAATGTTTCAATAAAGACTCGGTAGTTCTAAACCAAAAAAACATTATTTTAGAGAGCTACAAGAGGGCATCTAAAGTTAAAAGAGCTTTTGATATTTCACCTGATGTATCAATCAATGTAACAGAATCAGGTAATTCACTGTTAAAATTTATGTACTTATGTAACAGCTAATTCTTTATATAATTGTAATTGCTTCAAGGTCAAGATGAAGAACATAATTCCAGCAAAGAAAATGTCTTAAAGACGAAAGACCCTGAATGTGCTTTTGTGCGACAAGCGGCCTTAGATATTGGAGTTATTTTGAAAGACGAAGAGATACTACCTAATGTGTTCTATAATTCTGCAGAGCAGGTTTTGCTTCAAGCTGCTAAATGTTTTGTAGAAAATTTGGTGCGAAATGCTAGATCTGCTCTGGTAATGGAAGGAAATTTTAAGTAAGTAATAAGTGTTCATAATCTATTAAATATAAATTTTAAAAATATTATTTTTACAGTGAAACTTCCGCAATAATACAATCTTCCCATATAGAAACAGGCCTAAAAGAGAGACCAGATTTTGAAATATTACATACTATGAAATTAAGTAAATATTAGTTTAATCTATTTATTGTTTGTAAATAATATTTTTTTATTGATAAATATTGCAAAAGCCATATTTATTGTATATAGTCGAATAAATTTATACTGTTATTAATTTTTTGAGTTTTTCACATAAAATATCTTTAAATTAACCAACACAACGCGCATAAAAAAGTATAAAATGTAAACAAGTTTAAAAATTATTTTATTCAGTCATTCTTACAAAATATAAAACTGTATTCACACAATATTGTTCTTTTAATTACAATTAAATTACAAAACACACAAATAATAAAAATAACGAAGTACAAAAATATTGGTTTAAATATATAACAGTATAGATTCACAAACACAATCATCAACACACACGTACTTAGAAATAAAATGCCTAATATTACAACAACAATCTGTTTAAATAAAATTTGCTCTCACAACTGGTTTATAACATTCAAACTATGTTGACTAAATTCATATAACAGAATACCTTACAATTCTTCATAAGGGGTTTTAACATATATAATTTAAATCTATTTATAAATACTATTAGTAAAATTTATAAAAAAAGACAGGGTAGGAAATTTTACAATAACACTACTTGGCAGTGTATATTACAAAAGAAATTTAGTGTATATATAAATAATAAGAAAATATTATACAAAAAAAATATAACTATCTATTGGTCGTTGTGCCTTTGAGCATTTCAGATGACCAGAAAATTGATAACAATGAGCTTTTACTGCCCTTCACTGTCACTATCACTCTTGTCTGAAAAAAAATCTAAGTTATTTAAGTACTAAAATCACTAATGATTTCATTTACCTTTTTTCCCTGGATAAGCGTGCCTTTTCAGCCTATCATACAGATCGTCTTTTGTTCCGTAAATGCTAGCATTCGACCTTGCTAAACTATTCATTTTACCATTTACCCCATTATGAAGACTTTCCTTCATGTATGTTTCGTTGTAAAAGTTGGGCATTTCCCAACCATCTTCCTCATCATCGTAATAATGTGCGTAGGTCGAGTGATGACTTGGCGCTATGCTTTCCGCATATGGAGTAGGTGCTCCATAGTAGAAGTTCACTTGAGATCCATTTTGGTCTGTGGCAGGGGTTAATAATTTCTTTGGTTCCTTTCTTCTGTTAGCTCTTTAAATTGATTTAATATTAATTTACAACACCTTTTGCTTTTAAAAAATAAAAAAATATACCTTGCACAAATCATCCAAATAAGGAGGACGATAAATATAATTAGGATCACAGATGCTGCTATGCCACCAGCAATATAAGCAAATTCGGATTTTTCAGCACAATGCTTGCCGGTGAAGCTTCCAATACACCTACATGAAGGCACACCCCTTGCATCTTTAACGCAATTGCCTTCATTCTCACAGTATCCGTCACAAACATCTAAAACACAAATTATTATTATTGAACTGTAAGCAACAATAAAAATAAGTTCGTACTTGTGCAAACTTTTCCTGTTCCGTTAAATCCAAGTTTGCATTCGCAGTGGAATTCACTTGTTTCTACATCCAAAATGCAGTAAGCATTTATATCGCACTGCATTTCCGGACCATTAATTTCGCAAGGGTTTGTACATTCTGCTTTGCTTGTCTAAAATTAATTTTCGTTAGAACTTTTAAATAAAATAAAAATTTATACTTACAGCTGCAGTTGTCTTTGTACTGGTGTTTGGAGGGCACTGAATGCAGGTAGTCTGTTGAGAATCCGGTTGGTACCATCCTTTCTTGCATGGCACACAACTGTTGATTGTTCCATTCAAATAAGTACCTGGGGTGCAAACAGGAAGAGAACATTCCTCAACAGTGGTTGCCCCACTCTTTGGTGTCGTTCTGCCCAACGGGCAGCTCTGGCAAGCTGATTGCACACCTTGGAATCTGAATGTTCCACGTGGGCAAGGTTCACATTTACCGTCAAGTCCAAGTTGCTTGCCACTTTCACATTCATCCCTGCATTCTTTTGAAGAGACAGCCTCGTTAGTACGGGTAGTTTTACCCAAACCGCAAATATGGCACGAGAAAGATCCTTCTTGAGGTTGGTAGAAACCGTGACCGCAACTTCTGCACAAGCCTGCGTCGTGGTCGAAGTATTTTCCGGCTGGGCAACGCTCTGCAAATTTAAAAAAAAATTAATTTAAGAACTGTGGACTGCCCCGTTAAGTTTGTACTACAAAATGAAATAAATACCTTTACAATCAGCTGCCGATCTAGCTCCTAGTCCAACAGTTACACCTGGTCTTCCAGCAATGACTGGACATGATAGGCACTGAAGTTGTCCTGCTTCACTTTGATACATTCCTAATGGACATGGTATACAAGTTTTGGTATTCTTTTCATAATATGTTCCAATGGCACATGGGACTATAAATTAAAATGAGAGTTTTTGTATTTTTGGATGTTAATAATACACTTATATGGTACTTACCACAATCAGGAGCCATAACAACTTGTCCAGCAGGACATGCATAATCTGATTCCAAAATAAGAGAGGAAGGATCAGGAACCGTATTAGGCAAGATATCGTGTACATCAAATTGATCTTCTTCAAGAATAAGTTTTTCTAAAAGTCGTTGAACAGTTGATCTTTCATTGCTGTTTGAGTTTGAAACTGGATCACTAAACAATAAATTCAATTAATATTTTCTGTTTACGGCAGTGTTTTTGTTTACATTTTTCCTGTAACTCTTGAATGATATATCCTTAAGTCAAACCTATATGTGTTATTTGGTTGATAATGAAAATTAATATAGAAAAATTGTGCTAATCAACAAACATGAATTTCCTTTAATAAATATGGAAAACATTAAATGTATTATATTTATAAAAGTTAATATAAAGGGATTTAAAAACAACAGTAAGTGAATAATAAAACAACAACAATTTTTTTTTGGTTAAAACTAAGCCAAAGAAAATTCATGCTTATTAGTTACTATGAAAATTAAATTTGAAATGTTAATGTTTTTTTCTCGTAATGATATATTAAATAATTTATTAGACACACATGTATGAATGTGTTTGTTTGTTAAATCAGAAAATATCTAAAGTGCCTTACTTGATAGCTGGGAAGGAAATTTCTATGTTGTAGGTGTCACTGGTTTGCTGCCGTCCTTGTCGGGCATTTCTACAATACACAGTAACATGCTAGGGAATTCTAAACTACACATACACTATTCTAAAAAACTACTAAAATGACATGCAAAGAAGATTTGATGTTCAAATGGAAACATTTAATGATTTTTTCTCTCATTTCCATTTTACTTGATAGAAAATTTCTAGTGTTAATTTGTTGTCGAATCATAAACAGACCAAAGACAATATTTTTGTAGTAAGAATAAAAGTCTTTCAATTTTCTACTTATAACATGCATTGTTATTTAAAAATCATCTAAAGTCACTAGAAATTAACTACATGCAAAAAAAAAATTAAAATAAACAACACCAAAAACTTAAACTTACGGTTGAACTGGCATCTTAACGTCAATGACATAAGTGCCACCATCGTCATCATCACTAGCTTGGCGTGTTACCCTGTTAGCCCTGTGGTCGCATTTGACATCAATATTAAGATCTTTACATTCCCTTGTTCCTTCCACAGAAAATGAGCAGAAGTTCCAATCCCTATTCAACGAGTTAACTGCATTACGTACTTTCTGTCTTAAAACACCTTGACCTGCTTCATTGCACAGTACCGAGCTTGGGAACAACATTGAAATTTTGAAGACCCTTTGCGCAGGCTTAGAAGCTAAAAACATCCCAAAAAATAAAATTAAGATTGTTCATTTTCAAAACAAACCCAACTTACATGAACAAGCTGGATAAACCATAGGCAAAAGAGGATTCTTTGTGGGTCTCCAGAAACCTTCAGCTCCACAAGTGTAAAATTTAGGCACTTCCTGAGAGAATCTCAAACTTGGATTACAAGATATCTCACAAACTTTAAATTGTCCTCCTGCACCCCAATCTTTACATGTTTGTGTTCCTCCGATTGGATCAGGTAACTCTGGGCAGAATTCCGATAATAATGAAACCTTAAAAGTGCAAGTAGCAGAGTTTCCAGCAGCATCAAACCCAACATATGCAATTTGGTACATTCCCCAAAGAAGAGTTTGTCCAGGTCTGTGCCCACTCTTTTCTTGTATCTTAACAACACCTACATTATCACTAAAATGAGGTTCATCCCAGTTAACAATAGCAGAACCATTTTTCGCAATGACCCAAAGATCTCCAGGGCAGTACTCAACTTTAGGTGGTATCTTATCAACTTGTAATTCCTGGCATTTAGGTCCTGTATATCCAGGCGGGCAATTTTGCTGACCACATTGAGAAGGAACAATACGTTCCACGCCTCCCACAGTGTCTTCATAACCAGCCCAGGTTAGCACTAAGTCACGGTACAAAACAGGTTCAGTTCGGCAGTCTCTAACCTGCTTCTGGATTTCACTGGTGACATCCAAGGCACGATTCCAGATTTGTACTTTTGTCAAACGCCCTTGGAAACCAGACTCACTGTAAGCTTTGGGGTTTCCTGATCTTGGTTTACCTAGAGTAACCCAGCCACTAAAAGAAGGATAATAATTATTATTTCCTGGGTTAATGGGCGCAAAAAAACAGGAAACTTATACTTACTTTTCAGGCAATTTACGTCCGCCTCCATAACCTTCAACTTTACTGGCAATTAATCCTTCAGTGATAAGTTTTAATTCACCACCATTATTTCCATCCCAAACAATTGCAATGTGATGCCATTGAGCATCATTGATCGTGGTGTAATCTTGGTAGCTTAAGTAAACATCTTGTATATCCGGGAATAGTGACACTTGCACACCGCTTGAATGGGCTTGTATCAAAACTCTCCTATCATTAGCAACATGTCTTGATCTACAAAAAATAAAAAAAATAATAATAAAAAAAGTAATTCAATAGCACTTGAACTACTTACGATACTCCGTAGAGAGTAAAGAATATTCCATTTTCATCTCTTTCGGTAAATTGCACCCACATGGCAATGGTAAGACTAGATTTGGAACCCGTATAGAACGGTATAACTTGTGCAGCAGAGCTACGACTAGAATCGCTAAAGTACAGATCGTAATCCACCGAAATAGCTGAAATAAATAACACGTCAACCACAAGCTGATTAATCAAAAAATAACTAACTTACTTTTACGACAGTCTTCTCCGGTTAAATTAAATGGACATTGGCAATAGAACTTGCCTCTCAAATCGATGCAAGTAGCGCTTGGCGGACAAGAGTTCTCTTTGCAGTCAACAATATCTTCTTCGCAGAATTTACCTGTGAATCCAGGTGGGCAAATACATTGGAACCCGGTACCATGGTTCGTGCAAGTCGCCCCATTTTTGCAGTCGTTAGACTGACAAGCATCATATTCATATTGGCACCCAACTCCAGCAAAATTATTCGGGCAAGAGCAATTGAGGCCAGAACCGAAATCTTGACACTTTCCTCCGTGCATGCAAGGATTACCAATGCAACGCTCCGGAGCAGTCTCACATTGCTTTCCGTCCGTTCCAGAGGGACAAACGCAGAAATAATCTTGGAAGAGATCAATACACTTGGCATCATTTTGACAAGGCCTATTCTGACAAGATGCAATGTCAGTTTCACAATTAGCTCCGGTCCAGCCTGGTTGGCAAAGACATCTGTACCCGCCAACTTCATCTCTGCAGGAACCTCCATTAAGGCAAGGTTCTAGCTTACAATCGTCGATGTTATCTTCACAGAACGTCCCTGAGTATCCTTCTCTACACATGCATACAAATTTGTTGTCCAAATCAACGCATCTTTCGGTTCCGACAGGGTTGCAAGGATCGCTCAAGCATTCATCAATTTCTGCTTCGCACTGAAGACCAACGAAACCCGGGCGACACTTACACGTGAATCCATCCACTTGATCAATACAAGTTGCTCCATTCTGACAAGGTTCCGATGAGCAGTAATCGATTGTGTGCTGGCATTTCTTACCAGTGAAGCCTGGTTCACAAGTGCAACTGAAATCGTTAACTTCATCTATACATTGACCTCCATTTTCACACGGTTCATTTGAACAGTCGTTGACATTAACTTCGCATGCTTCTCCTGAAAAAATATATATTTTAAGTCTGCTTTTACCCATATGCATTAAAAACATTACCTGTCCATCCTTGGTCGCAAACGCATTGATGGTAGAAAAGTCTATCAACGCAAATTCCGTGCTTGCAAGGGTTCTTTGAACACAAATCTATTTTATCTTGACATCTCTTCCCGGTAAAGCCTGCTGGGCAACTACAGCTAAAATCGGCTACTAAATCGGTGCAGTTAGCTCCTAAAAGGCATGGTTTTTCAGCGCAGTCATCAGTATTTACTTCACACAGTTGTCCTTCCCATCCTGGCAAGCATTCGCACATGAATCGGCCTTGCAGCAAAGCAACGCAAGTGGCTCCGTTATTGCAAGGGTTTCCATTCGCAGAGCAAGGGTCTATGGTGATGTCACAATCAACTCCGGTGTAACCCGATCGGCATAAACACGTAAAGTTATTGTAGCCTGGCTCATCCTTGCACATGGCTCTTTCTGGGCAAGTGTCATTTCTGCAATCGGATCTTTCTTCTTGGCAGTTTATTCCAGAATAACCAGGAGCACATTGGCATCGGTACCCTTGAGGAAGATCGATGCAGGTAGCTCCGTTGTAACATGGCTGCGAGGCGCATTCATCAATATCAACTTCGCATCTTCTTCCGGAGAAACCAGCAGGGCAGAAGCACTGAATGCCATGTCCCATTGGTACGCATAGACCACCATGCTGGCAAGCGTTGTCCGTACAGTGGATGGGTTCACATTCTTCTCTTCCGGTGGCTCCAGGCCCTGGTGTCCGCATATTTGAAGGGCATTCGTTGCAGGTTATTTGGCCTGATTGGGACTGGTAGAAGTCTCTTGGGCAAAGGGAACAAGGGGCAAGTCCTGTAGTGGAATATTGTCCAGGGCCACATTTTGGTCTACAACGGTCTTTTCCAGGGGCGGCTGGTTGGTAAGTGAATGTGTTCGCGGGGCATGCTTGGCAATCTTTGAATCCTCCTGTTGGTGGTTCACTTGTGTAACTATTTCTTGGGCATTCTAAGCAAGGGACTAAGCCTGTTGGTGAATAGGTTCCGTAGCCGCAAACAGGAACGCAATCGTGGATACTCTTGGACCCTTCTTCTTTAGTGTAGGTGCCGTGAGGGCATCGGAGGCAGGAACCTTGGCGATCTTTATTTTGGTAGAATCCTCGAGGACAGTAGCTGCATTGTTTTTGTTTTTCTCCGGCGAAGGTACCAGCTGGGCAATGTACTGAAAACAGAGGAAGGTGTCTAGAATACTTGTCTAGATTGGATGGTGACGCAATTAAAATGATTGAAAAGAGGACTTACAACATCTGGGAACATCATTTGTGTCCATGTTTAGCACTTCTCCAACGCTGCAGGTGAATCCTCTAGTAATACTGGACTGCAAAGCTTTTAAAGGTGGACATTGGTTTCCAATTGCTGAGACGTTGAGTAAAGGTTCTATTACTGCACTGGCATAAGGCACTGAGAGATCAAAGATCAGATTTAGGGTAGAGCCGCAAAGGTCGTACAGTTGTGGTTGGCGAACAACCGGGACAATAGCGAGTATAAAGTCTACTTTAACCACATTTTCTTCGATTAACGATGGTACTGACTTCAAGAAAGATACATTCATATTTACATTCACAGCTGAGCACCTCTGTGATAAAATGTTGTTTAAGTTTGAGTAGTATTGCGAAAGATATTCAGAGTATTGATTGAGGCAAGCGGTGGCAACAGCTCCATTTGCACGGTAGTTAATGGTGGCCACTACATGGTAATCGGCTTGCTGGGTATCTAAAAAATATTTTAAATTTGATTGAAAGAAACTCAACTAACATGTGTTGTCTTACTCTCAGAAACACAATCAGGAACCACTGAAGAAGGTTTCCAAGGTGTTTTTGGATCACAACCGTACGTTTTGACGGGTTCTCCATCGGTAAATCTATAGCCAGGATTACAGGTGGCAATGCATTGGAGTCCTCTATCTCCCGGAACACAGTTTATGGCTCCATTTGTGGGAGGCTTCAGCTCCCAATCTACGCAAGGAGTAGCTTGTACAGACACCTAAAAATTAAAAAATAAATACGTTTTATTAAGAAATAATAAAGATAATAAAAATAATATAGAAAATACCTGGAAATGACATGAAGCCTTGTTGCCATATTTATCAGTAGCAACTACAGTAACGTTTTCAAAAGATCCTATAGGAATTGTGGCTTTATCGGGGATGAATTGAACATGGACTTCTCCAGAAGCATCTGTTGCATTGACTCTCCTTCTTGTTTCGTTAAAGTTGACTGAATAACTGTCTTGTCTATCAACTAATTCAATTACGTAACTTTGTGGGCAGCTCAATTGAGGTGGAGTGTAGTCTATAGTATAAAAATTCGGTTGTTAGAATATATATTAACAAAACAATCAATAGTTGCATTACCTGGTACAGTAATGTTAATTTCACAAATGGCCACATTTCCATCATAGTCGAATGCTACGTATTTGACCACAGTGTTTTCGAAGATATACATGGGAGTTTTGAAATTCTGAGGCTTGACTTCTAAACGAGCAATGCTTCCTGAGTTATCAACTGCTGTTGGTTCTGTGAAATTGACGGGGAGTATTCCTCCATTGGCGTCTTTTTGTACAACAATTGGTTGTTGTGGGCAGTTTTGGAAAACAGGTGTTTCGTTATCTATAAAAATTTAATTATTAAATCAAAATAACCATGCTTAAATGTTATGTTCTTGATCTCTAGTTGTACTTACCAACACATGGTGAATATCCGTAGTCGAAGCCCAGCAGTGGTTCAACAGATGGTTCATCACAACCCATTAACTCAAATTTCAAGCAAGCATTATCCATGTAACTCACAATTCCCAAAATAACAAACCTAGCTTGAACGTACTTAGGAAGTGAAATCATAGCTAACTCTCCGTAGTTACCAGGGTCCCTCATAGTTAGATTGAAGTTAGGGAAATACACCACGTAGTTTTCACTTTCGGCCTGTTTGTAGAAGAACCTTATTTCTGTTGGTCTGCCAACGATATCATTAGTAACAACACCTTTGACTAAAATTGCTTTAACGCGATAAACTTTTCCTAAATCAACGCTGACATAAGTGAAAGCTTCCTGTTTGCCACACCATCCCGTAACGGAATTGAGACGAACATTCTTAGCTTCATAATTTGGTCTTTCGCTTGTGGCGTTAATGGCAGAATCAGGAATTCTTCCAGAAGCGAGACCAAGTGGTCTAACAACTTTACATTCAGGTTCGCGCATACAAGTTATTGGTCTTGGGTTGATGAGGATGTATCCTGGTCTGTTGCACCCGAAAGTTACTTCGGATCCTTGCTCATAGCTTCTAGCAACTTGGTACCCATCGCTGGGACGACCTGGATCTTCGCACACAGGACCTTCGCACCTCAAATCTCCGAAGTCCCAAACACCGTTGGCTTGACACCTTACTACGTTATCATGCTTATTGCTTTGTCCAGCTAGCTTAAAGGTGCTTTGACATCCGAAGAAAAACGATGATTGATACTTGGTGTCAACGTATCTGCCGTACTCGGCACCTGGGGTAGGTGGGGGTACGCCGCAATCGGCTCGCGGGCATGAGGGCTGAGAACCACTAAGCCAGTAATCTGGTAGGCCCTAAAATATTTTATTTTTATTAGGATATTTAAGTTTTAGTGCTTAGAGTACTTACAGGTTTGGGGTCATAAACACACTGTCTAAATCCTGAAGTGTAAGTTTTCCGTAATTGGCGACCAGTTACGCCACAATTCAGGGTTACATTTTCTCTAAATGGCACTAAAACGCTAGTCTCATCAGTTCTTAGTACCGTCAAACCTTCATTTTTATCATCCGGTAAGGAAACGCACTGAGCATCTAAAATTTTGGATTCACGTTAAATTAGGCTTTTGCGGTGTAATTGCACTAAAAATATCTAAGGTAACTTACATTTGCACTCAGGTACTGTTCCGTTCCAAGCTCCAGTTGACAAACACAAGAGTGCTGAAGATCCGGACATGATATATCCAAAGTTGCATTGGAATCGAACTAATTCTCCAAAGTGATACTTTTCCTTTGTTGATATCAAAACACCGTTTTCAGGAGCATTCAACGATGGGCACATCACCGGCACGCAAGACTTGTTAACCTGATATATGTCGCCATCCCGTAAACCATTTTCAGACTTTTCAATGTTGAAAGAGGAGGTACCATTCTTGGTGTACAGTTGGAAACCGACGTTACAGCTGCAAGAGTAGTCCCCTGCACTATTGATACATTTTTGGTCGCATCCTCCGTTGTTCACTGCACATTCATTCACATCAGCACATTCCAATCTTGTACAACCCATAATTTCCAGTTTGATGCAAGGAGCTCCAACGTAATCTTGAATCTTAAATTTGATGAATCTAGCCTCGATTGGTACAGGCAAGTTGAGTATAGAAAGAGTAGGTTCCAATATCCTGAATTCAACAGCTGTTCCATCGGGGTTTCTGTAGTCCTTGAAAACGTCAGTTAAGTCATCCGTGTATTGGATCCTTACAGCTGAAGTAAAAGCTATGTTCCCGTCGGTGCGCACTACGCTCATGGTCCTGAAGCCTCTGATAATTGTAGGAGCTTTAAGGTCAACCACAATTGAGTTAGCACCAGGTTCGTTTGATGCTCCGCACCATCCAGCACCGTTATTGAGCCGAACCATCTGGAAGAAAACGACGATTTAGTAATATTCAATTTATTCTAAAAATAAAGGTACTTACTCCTTTGGTGTACCCCTGTTCACTTGTGGAAACAGTAATGGAATCATCTGGAATTCCACCGTTAATAAGGCCGAGGTCTCCCACTGGCCTGCACTCTAAAGTTGGGGAGAAACCTTTGCGACACTTGCAAGAAAATGAGCCGGGAGCGTTAACGCATTCGGTTGATGCGACGTCACACTGACTGCTTATACATTCGTTGATATCTGAAATTATAAAGAGTTAGAAAGAAAACCTTCCAATTTTTTAATCATAAAAAATTGAATTTACACGTACCTTCACATTTTGGCACATTGTTAAATTGTTGGTTTGACCCACATCTTATTATACCATTTCCAACCAATTTATAACCTTTGTAACATTGCACTCTTGCTTCATCATTGAAATAGTATTGGCGAGTAACATCAGTCAAGAAACCGTTTGTTATTTCTGGAAGCTCGACGCATTTCGCTCCTGAAATTTAAATAAAAAAATGTGAAATTTTGTTTGAGGTAATTATAACACAAGCTTACTTGAGCATGTGGGTACATCTCCAGACCACGTTCCGTTGCTCATGCAAAGGATAACAGGGTGGCCTGTTCGGATGTAGCCGGGTTCGCATTCGTAGCGGACTATTGTTCCGTAGCTTCTTCCTAGTCCATTTAGGATAGTTACGTTTGCATGGGGGACATCCGGAAGCGCAACGCATTGAGAAGCTAAACACGATGGTTTCTTTTCCCAATGTCCATCGGCCAAACAAGAAATTTTCTCGATCCTTTCCCCAGTTGGAAAAGCAAATCCTGCGTAGCATTGATACATGGCTTCGCCTCTATAAGTAACGTTAGTTGATCCAATAGAAAATCCGTTATCGATTTGAGGAACAGGTCCGCAATAAACTTCTTGGCACTTAGGGATGTAAGTGGTGGACCAGTTTCCTCCAGGTAAGCATTTGGTGGTGATTCGGTTAAGACCCGTTGCGAATTCTTGCCCGGCAGGACAGGTGAACGTAATAACAGTTCCAAAGGCTGTGTCGCGGCTCGACGCCAAAGCTCCTACTCCTGGTTGCAGCAGAGGACAATCGGCGGAATAAGTTGCTGACCAACCCTTATTGCCGTGGAGCGCGTCGGAAACGAACCTCACGAGCATTTGGCCACTTGACGCCGTAAGCGTGATTTTGGGAATGGAAGAAGAAGAAAAACCATTTCCGGAATGTAATCGAAGTCCGCTTGTGGTGGCCCCATCGAAAACTTGAACAAAGTCAGACTTGTCCACTTCGAAGCTGTTGAAGTTGAGAGATAGAGGTCCTCCGCCGGAGTTCTTTATCTTGTATAAGCATTCCTGGTTGCTTGGGTAGTTGTTAAGCCCGAAAGCTGGGGAGGTGATGGTGCCGTTTCTGCCGGTTATGGTTGCTGTACAGCCTTGGGTAAATCTCAGCCGGAAACCGCGTTTAGAGTCGCCTAAGCTCGTTTTGAAGTATAGGTAAACCTGACTTCCTGTAGACATGATGGTTCTTTGGCTGTTTTCTAATTCGCCGGTAAGCCTAGCGATTGGTTTGCTCATAGGTGAGTCGCCATCTCTTATTAGGATGTAGTCGCGAGCATTATCTAGGTCTAAATCGTCGATTTCGATGGTGATTATTTTTCCTGATTGAGCTTGGATTATGTATAAGCATTCTAAACCACCGGGGTATTGGTCTGGGTAACCTGGGGAGGTGAGCACTTGGCCTTGAGGAGTGGCGCGTAGGATGCCCCCGCACGTTTGGGGTTCGGTTTTCCATGAAGCCCTGAAGCCTTTGCGTTCGACGGAAGCGTCTGTGCTAAATTTGACAATCATGAAGTTTGACGCTGATACGAACGACCTGTTAGTTAGGTCTTGTCTTCCTGAGAGAGTAGCTAAGTTTATTGAGGTGTCTTCGGTTCTTCCTCCGGCCAAAATTTGAACGGTATCGAAAGTTTTTTCGGTATCGAACTCTTGGAACTGGAAAATACGTAAGGTGTTTACTGATACTTGTTGTGGAAGTTAAATGGGTTATTACCTGGAGGAGGATGTTGTGCCCTTGAGGTCCCTCGAGGGTCCACTTGCAGTTTGTTAAAGGAGCGTATTTTTGTGGGTAATAAGGGCTTTCGACCACGTCACCGCTACTGGCAAGGTAGAAATTGCAGTTTGAAGGACAGTCTATTTCATCGGAGGAGTCCCCACAGTCATCTTGTTTATCGCAGCGGAAGGCTTCGTTTATGCAGTTCCCATTTGAGCAATGGTAGGAACCAGTGGGACATGCCTTTGCTCTGCACATGAAGGGAAGGAGACTCTCGCAGGTTGTGAGTTCCCACGATTGGGATTCTTCTGTTACTGTGACATCTACACATTCTCCAGCTTTTGGATTCGGTTGTTTTAAAGCCCAAAAACCTGGAAGAAGAGGAAAATATTGTATTATTGGTAATCTATTTTCAAGACTAATAGGTATTGGCTCTTGAAACAAACGTTGGCAGTTACATTACATTAGTTACATTGTTATCAAAATGGGGAAATTGTGAAAATACTTTCCCCACCTGCATATTAAAATTGCAGTCGTAAGTGAGATACATAATAAATATTTTGTTTGATTTAAATTATATACGACATAGCGCTGTGTCAAAATAAACGGCAATATATAAAAGTGAATGGTCTTTTCAGGAATTTAGAGAATCGAAAGATATGTTTCGTACATATTAATGGTCGCTTATAAAGAGACTATCCGGTTTACCTTGGAAATTTCTCCGCAATATTTTTTGCCCGATTTTTCATTAATTGTCCGATTAAATAATATTTGCTAGATCGATTTATTGCCGAGAAGTGCGTTATCTCGTACTCGTTAGGAACGATAGCAGTTCGATTCAACCTTCAATTGAAATTCTTGCATGTTATACGAGTATCTTTTTAAGGAATACGGGTCGGAGAAATCAAATGAATAAGTATAACGTTAGTGCGATAAATACTTACGTTTGGAATGAATTTAAAACGGGTGATGTCTCTGGAATTTCGTGGTACTTAGGTACTTTTCGATAGTAAAATGGAACTATCTTTAGAAGAAGTTTTAGGGAATTTAAGATAGTGCTACATTCTTAAGTGTTTTATAAAATGTTTACAACAACGATTAAAGAATATTAGTACTCACAGTAGTACTGCTTTATTCTAATAGATACATTTATTGAAGAGGGTTTTTTTTCAAAGTTACATTGAAATAGTATAATTAAACAAATAAGTGTAACCACCATAATATTATTACTAATATTTCTGCAAATCTTTTTACAAAAATAGAAAGCTTGTTATTCTCCATTTCTAATGTACTTACATGGCATACGTAAAATTAAAAATTAATAAAATGTATCTCATTATAGTAAATTAGTTGTAGCAGTTATGATATTAACTCAGAAATGTTAAATTGAAGAAAGTGCTGCCTATTATTAAATATTAAAAAATCATAAAATTTTAAAGGTGTGAATACATATACATTTTTGCTATTGATCTTACCGTATGTCGAGAGATTTGAAAACATTTATTTCATGAACAATACTTTCTATTTAGTGAAGATG
>JAUIMW010000740.1:0-15210 GCA_033557785.1 Enochrus cinctus
TCTTATTCACAATTAACATATGCACTTAATTTTAAAATGTTTTACGCTGGATTTCTTTTTTAATTTCTTCTAATATTGTAATGTTATGGTTATTGTAATAAGAAAGTATTTTTTTATTATCACAAAATATAAATCATAAATTTTTTTCCAAAATACTTGAGAAATAAAAAAGGTCCATCCGTAGTCACACTGACAGCGGAAGCGGGAGGCTGAGGACTTCATTTCTCTTTGAGATGTATGCTTACTCCTATTTTTCTGCGAATTTTTTCTTTTGATTCGCTAGACTAAGAAATGATATCTGTCATATACTAATTTATTAGTTATTTTTTGTAAATACATAAAAATAATGTAGAAAACATCTAAAAATGGAGTATCAGAAGAAGTTGAATTAAGTTCAGAAGTCAGATAATTCTCTGGAGTTAATCTTTCTTTTCAGGAACTACTTTCTATACCTATTTCTTTGGAATGTATTGTTCTCAAACGTACCCTTATATTTTTTTACTACTAATGCAGAGAGAGATTACACATTTTTTTACACTAAAAATAGTGAAAACTCCTAACCTATAGCATCAGGTCCATCATTATTTGTGTACTAATTAACATCTTAACGTCTACTAATAAACATTTTATTATGTTCTAAATTTTAATGTTTACTAAATCTATATTAGGCATATAGTTTATGATTTTTTTTAAATATTAAAAAATCTTCGAAAATTCGTCAGGAGTAAATAAATAAAATGTTATAAATGTTAGTTCAGACTAAAATTTAGAAAAGAAAATATTTTATTTACGTACCAATTTGACAAAATGTTGGACTGGATGAACCATAATGTGGATGCTGCTGCTCCTGTATTATCATTCGTCAATGATTAAAAATCAAATATTAGCAAAATATTTTTAACACACCCATTACAAAGTTTGAAATGTCTTTGATTGGCCCTAAAGCTTAATTCTGCTACCCTACCGCAGCCACGCGAAACAAATAGAATCTCGTAAGTTCCCGTTTCTGCACCATCGCCCTCTTTACAGAAAAAAAAATCCAACGGCCCCTCACCCATAATAGTTATGTCAAATACTAAAATATTGCTGCTATTATTTATATTCTTTCAATGGTTAAGGTTGATGGAGTTTTAGTTCCAATTTTGTCAATCAGTCGCAAATTGCCACGCTCTGTGACATACAGTCTGTTCCTTTTCTTAGAAAGTAAACTTGCTACTGCGCTGAACCCACGCTTAGTCAAATACGATGGAGTAAATGGAATTAAAAATTTCTATGCTATTTCTCACAATCCAGGGTAGATTTCTGATATTGATTCCTCGCCAATTGTCGCCGGTTTTTCCGCACAATGAAATATTATGTGAAGCTCGTAGTCCATCATCTTCTTGTTTACAAGACGACGGAAAAAAGTTTATATAGTTGGTTGTTTTAAATATTTCTTTTCCAATCCTTGAAAATATGATAAACCTTTGTCTTTTCTGTCAGGATGCATTTTAATCAAATGCTCTTCTAATCTAGAAGGTTTCATGGCTCCTTGACAGCCTTAACGCACCCCATTTGCCCCTGGACCCACTATTGTCTCCCTGGAAGGCACTACTCCTATTGAGAATCTACGGTCTATCTGATCAGCTGTTATCAAACATACCAAGCACTCATAATTTAAACAGCAACATGCCTTTATATAGAGGAGGGATCAGGTTATTTGTATTTTGGTCGTTCACCCTACAGACATTGCCAATGCCAAATGTAGATGAAGGACAATAGTCAAATAAATTATTGTAGGAAAATGTCTTTAAAATATTCATACTATTCACCGTATTCTCTTCTTCGCGATAAAAAAATAAATTTGATTTTTAAATAAATTATTGATTATTTATAACAAATTGGACCCGTCACAATATGTATATAAAATGTGTTTATTTTATTAGAATATAACATTTGTATGTTAAATGCAACTTTTTAAAAAATATATGAAAATTCACAATACATTTCAAAAATAAAATCCAAGTTATTTAAAAAATGTAACCATCTTTATGCACCAATGCATTATTCAAAAATTTGATTTACTTGATATTTTACGAGAGCAAATTTTGAAGTTTTTTGTACCATTAGAAAAACAAGTCAGAAAATAAATACTCAATATCAATGTGTAATCAGGGTCATAAATTATAAGAAAAAATTATAAGGTTGGAGTAATGTTTAAAATGATTTTGTTCTATTTGAGTTTAGTTTTATAGTTACTTTATTTGTGTAAAAATGTATCTACAGTATTAAAAAAAAAATACTGAAGAGGACTGCAAGGCTTTAACGTAAGAACTGTAATATAGTTTTAATTAAATAAAAATTAATAAAATTTATTGTGTAATCGTGTTGGAAAAAAATCATTTTTTTGTCATAAATAATTAAATAACCTTTTATATCGAAACCTTCAATCGTCAACTATTATTTCACTGGTATTTATATTATATTACACTGTATATATAGGTTTTACTTTTGTGGTAAAGAAAGATACTAAAATATGTTAGACTTTTAATATACGGGGTGGAACCGAAAAAAATTCAAATAATAACAATTAAATTAATATTCCTTATAAAAAAATGGCAGTCCAGCACGATTCATTCTTTCTCAAGCAAAAAACCATTTTTCATTCTTTTAAATTTTTTCAGGTACTGGAAGCCCTAAACTTTTAGTAAAAAAATTGGATTAGAAACTTTTGATAGTTATTAGACCTTGCATAAAAGAAAGTAAAACTACTAATTAGGCAAACTACCACGATATTTTTTAAGTTCTAAACAACGACAATAGTCTTGGCAATTAGCACTAAAATCCACGTGCACCTTCCATGTGGAAGGGGAATTCCCAATATAGGCAAAATTTTCTTGGCACCGGGTGTTCTGGCCTCGCAACTAAAATAGGCCGACGTTAAATAATATAATTATAAACAAAACGAATCTATTGTCAACATGACAAGGTTGTTAAATGTAGATAACAGATAAAATGGTCTTTGTACAAACATGATTTAGTTAGCAAAATTCAAAATTCAAAAGTTTGGTGCTAATTCAATGGATCCTGTCCACAACGTCTGGCACGATTTTATCGCAGGGTGGATTGGTGGTAATTACTCATTTTTTTAAGTTGATTCTATTTACAAAAAAATATTTCTTTGAGATTCCTGACAATTACAGTTTTTTTAATTCGTTTTTTTTTTGCGGGAATTCACCTACTAAATCTTTTCGCATAAAAATATTTTTAGACTATGTCATCTCTGTCTAAGATTCACATTTGGTATTTAGCTATTTTCATTGAACGACGTCGTCGAATTAACTAACTTGTTTCTTTTTATTTAAAGCTATTGGCTTACGTATGTTCCATTTCTGTAAACTGACGTCACAGCCGCGATTTAAAATTTTGTGTTTTTTTTTCATTTTTATACCATATAGATTCAATATTTTAACTATATCCTTAGATATTTGATGTTATGAAAATTTAATAATAAAACTATTTTGTACTTTTGTGTATGAAAGTTACTGTAATTTTTTTCTTCACATTTTATAATACAAAATAGTGTACAAATGTATTTATTAAAAGAGGGAGATAATTTCACAAAATGTTACAATTTTCAGGGGTAGCAGGTACATTTGTAGGACATCCATTTGATACAGTAAAAGTTCGGCAACAAATTGTGAACGTGAATTTCTTTAAATCTTTGGCAAATACTTACAGATATGAAGGAGTTAGAGGGTATTACAAAGGAATGTTGTTTCCCCTTCTTACGATGGGCCCAGCAAATTCCATATTTTTTGGAGTTTATGGAAACTCGATGCGAGTTCTGCAAGACAATACGTCTTCAGAAAATCGTGTATTAAAAGATAAGCCCAATTTTATGCTGCACGTTTTTGTTGCAGGTGAGTTGCTGCACAACAAATTTTCTCCTATTGATATATAAAATCTTTTTGCTTAGGTTGTATTGGAGGTTTTGCACAAACAATATTTACATGTCCAGTAGAAGTGGTAAAAACTGTTCTCCAAGCAAATACAGAGGGGAAAGGCGACTGGAAGCAGACTTACATTCCGCGATATAAAGGAATGACACATGCAATAACTGGAATTTTTAAGGAAAGAGGAACTTTAGGGTTATTTAGAGGCCTTGTTCCATTCCTTTACAGGTAAATTTAAATATGATTTATGGAGATATTTTCTTTACATTTGTATTGATAGAGACGTACCATCTTTTGGAGTGTACATGATAGCTTACGAATATTTAGTCCAAAATACTTTTCGAAATTTAAACGCTGCAGGCAGACAAACTTTAGCAGGTGGCATAGCAGGTAAGGTGAATTGATGACTAAAAGTTTAGAATTGTATTTGTTCGTTGAATTATTGTATTAACAATAAATTTGTGTGTAGTTTTCATAATTTATTATTAGTGCATTCCTACTTAAAGATGTGTACATGTATGTAATTAAAAGAAAGTTACTAAATATAATAACAATTTAGTCATTATTTAATGAAACTTTTAAATACAATTTTATTTCAGGTGTAATATCTTGGGTAATCGTTATACCATTCGATGTAGTAAAATCAAGAATACAGGCTGATAATCCAGATAAACCTCGTTACAAAGGAATGATGCACTGCTTTTATAAAAGTTATAGACAAGAAGGTCTGCAAGTATTTTTCAAGGGGACTTTTGCCATTTGCGTACGAGCATTCCCAGTAAATTGTGTGACATTTCTTGCATACGAATCGTGTTTATCCTTATTTCAGGGTAATTTCACAAAGAAAATATTTAGTGAATGAATATATCATAGAAAATAAATATAACTAAATAACTATAACTATTTATTTTAATTGGCAAAATTAAATACAGCACTTTCCTACTCCCATATCTAGTAAAGGTCTTCTTCCTAATTGATAAGGTATGTTCAATAAATGGACTTTTGAAAAGGGATTTTTATATTTAAAATAACAGTAGATACAGAAAACATATATTAGTATAGGATCATAAATAAACAAAAATATGCACAAACTAAAATTTATCAATAACTTTATATATTTTTTATAGATGATATAACACCTAACAATATTATTCTGCAGACTAGCTCTATGAATATGTATATATTTATATTATATATATTTCAGGTGATAAATTGAGCTTTGTCATGCACAAATAAAAGATATTTAAATTTTTATTTGACTATCTAAGACTCTTAGATCATTCAATTTCATCGTGAAGTATCCTAAACAAATGTGTTAGAGAAATATTTCCTATCGACGTTTCTCTACCGAGTATCTCTAAATTTTGCTTTACATACATTCTATACTTTGAGATATGACTAAATGCATATGATCCTTATTATATAAATTTACAAGTAATACACATCTATTCAATATTTTTATTTTTAGTGAAGTATGAAAAATACTATGATGAAATTCTGTACAAAATTTGGTACTTCAACAATGTGGATACATTCATTTAGCTTACTTCATCACACAGTTATAACAAAGAAATCCATCGATTTATTATTGCATGATCTAAGTTAAAATACCAATTTCCTATAATTCTGATTGTAAAGCTCACCTAAGTAAACATAATAGTGCTTTTCTTCAAAACATCGGTTGTGTGGCACCATTTTTTTTTTTTAGAAAATTAACAGTAAGGCTGTATAATTTATAATGCAAACCAACAAAACAACTTATTTTTATACATAAAGTTATACATTATATACAAATATAGTAAATTTGTTGACACTTGCTTCAAAAGTATTATTCAAACTTGAATTTCATTTCTTTCGGATGAGTTCGCAAAGAAACTGCAACAAAAAGTAAAATGTTACAAAATAATACAAAAAAGGTTTTTATTATCGAGCATGTAATTTAATAGAAGAGAAGAGCCTGGCAGAATTACACGATGCGTAAATAATTTTTACTTAACTGATATATCATCCCTTGTACGCAAGAAAATAACTCTGCCTGAATCTTCTTTGATGGGTTTACTTCTACTGTATATTCTTTAAGGTAGCTTTCCATAACTAATATATTGCATTTTTGTTATTTAAAATCTCATTTTTTAGTTGGAGCTACTATTTCTCTTACCAAGAAAGCGTCTGCAAACATAATTTAAAGATCGTTTTTAACTTTTGGTTTGTATCAATACTGACTAGAATGGTTTCATTCATTCACCCTTATTAATATTACAGTTGTGCGTATTTCAACCCGGCAAAAATCGTTTTCTTCTCAGAAAAAAAAGTTTATTCAGTTGAGATTTGTTGAATTTTTAATAAAATACATATTTGTTGTTTGTTCGTGAATTGTAAAAGTAATTTATTTGATAAAATCTGTAAAAAAAAACATTGAAATATCTTGTTAATCTATTATAAAGATAAAAAGTTTAATTGGATGATAAAATTTATTTTCTTTTTATTTTTGTACATATTAATTTGCAACTTTTGTTATATATTACTTTGATTATTATTAAATAGTGTATTCTAAAATCACTATCTACATTTTACAATGATCAATGAAACTGGAAACATATTGGTCAATTTGAAAATTTATTTTGAGAAACAAAAAAATTGCTACAAATTAAATTCACAATCAACAATGTGCAAAAGCAATAAGAAAAAATAACAATTTTTATTCTACACAGTATGATCTAGTGTACAAGTTATACAGCCACATTCTGTACATTTAATTACATACTTTCACTCAATTACTAACGTAATTACTTTCATAAAATATCACAAACATACATACCTTGTGCAAGTAGCACATATAAAATGTCTGTGGTTAAAATTGTGTTTGTTAAACGATTGGAAATTAAGAATAACAAACAAGCTGGCCTATTCTTAATTCAAGTTTTTTTTTATCCATAAGAAAATAATTTACATACACTTCAATCTCCTATACATTTACTTTGTTTTCTCTAAAAGTTGTTCCACATTTAATTTGCTGTATTTTTACATTTAAATTAGCATCTCAAAAGTTACTTACGTTGTTACCTTAAAGTGCACATAGCATATAAAAAAAAACTTTAACGAGGGGAAACAGAAACATAATTTAACGGGACTCAAAAACTGAACAAAACTTTTTATTGCTTTAATACAATCAATCCCATACATTTCCTTTTCAATACATTTAATTTTTAACTTTCATCAAAACAAGGTTTTACATTTTTTTTTGTTTATAATAAATGTATGCATTAAAAAATAAAACAATAAAAACAGTAAAATACAGCAAATTTTATTCAGCGCAACTTCAGATGTATAAAATATAAGCTATAACACCAGTAACAAATAGTGCTTCACTACATATCTGAGTTCTATCAAAGTGCGCCACGAATATAGTTGAAATATTTTTGGTCATTTGAAAATTACATTTAAGCAATTTGCAGGATCCTAAGAGTCAATATCTAAACGGCAACAATTTAAAATTGCATCAAGCTCAACATACGTATTGCACTCAACAGATCCTTTACAATTTACTCGTCTCGTTTTGACATCATATAAAAGTTAAGTTACTTTTTTTCATAGCTTCTATAAGTCCAAAGTTATTTGCTGTTTTTCTCTTCCGTCAATTAAATTTAATTATATTAATATGCGTAATTTTAGCACATGTAAATGTATTTTCCACTTATTTGATACACATTAGGTATAAAATCACTATATAGGTCTTATTTTACTTATATTTATAATACATTCAATACCACATAAGCCTTAAAATAATTTACTTTACCATCAAGTAGTTAGTGTAACATTTAAAATGGTATTCTTGATATGTCTAACAATGCCAACTAAAAATATACGTAAAACACCAAATACGGGAAAAATGATTTTGATCGCAAACATTTTTTTTTACAGAAAAATGACTTTCTATTTAGCTCCAGGCGTTAGCATGTCTTATTCTACCTTGATAGAAAGTAAACTAATGTGATCTTAATATATTGTAAGTAATATCCTTAATTTTATTCAACTATCATTTTGTTCTAAAATACCACAAAAATTACTTTTAGAACGTCTCTTATTAGTTAACTCTTATAAATTTTAATTTGTATTTGGTACATTTCAAAAAAGAAAATAACTTTGGCACTTATTTTCCCAATATTCTTAAAAGATGTAAATTAAAAATATAAAAAAAACAAATTTAACAAAAACAGTAAATAATTTATTGTAAACATCATCATTGATAAAAGTTTACCCTAAAAATTTATACAATATAACAAAGTTGACGTAAAACTAAGTTTTGAGTAGTAAATAAAACGAAAGTAAGGGGCCAACCAGTGTCCAAACACAAACCGTAACCACGATGCTTAGCTATTTACAGTTGACCAGTTATACTATAGCACATGTTTAACATAGTTCTGCCGTCACAGCTACAAAATCAGACAAAAACAAAATTAGTATTTTTTTTAAAAAACAAAAACAGAAATTAGGTTCACACAGTGTTCCATCGGCAATCTGAGATATTAAATCATATATAAGATGAAATAAAATATTTTGCTAGCGTTAAAATTTCATTACTTATAGTAGAAAAACTTTTTCAAGTCGCAAAGCGACGAATGTACAAATGACGACAAAATTATGTCACATATGCTGCCACAAGCACACTGCTTTAAAAAAATCTTGACTAAAAAAATATTTAGGGTTATTTTACAGGATGAAATGAAGATTGTTTTCTCTAGAAATCGATGGATATAATTTAGGGTTCAATAGTGCTATCTTATACATTAATTTACATTATTTTGTAATATCAAAAATAGCATTCTACATTGACTACAAGGTGACAAGCAGTAGCGGAAAATTTAGTGGAAAATAAATTAGTAATTGGGCTCTCTTGCTATTTTCCGTCCTGAAATTTTACGATTATTTATTTCTTTAAATAAAATTATGGCAAGCACATAAAAATGTCAATACAGTATCTATAACTATAATTACCTGTAGTTTAAAACTTAAATCTAAGTTTATATAATATGTAAGATTGTAAATACATATGTAATCTTATCTAGTCAGTATGTCATTAATAAAGAAGATTCATCCATAATAACTATTTAAAAGCATAAATAATTTATTAAATAATATGTGTTATGCATTAACTTACAAGTATATTTATTTCATCTTTCATTACATTAAAACCGCAAATATCACAGATTGCAAGTTAATAAAATTGCAATGTCATAATAGTAAATATAATCGCCACTGTGAGTAACCTTGTAATTATTATCTTGGAAAATTGAACTTACCGGCACACAGCTATAAGTGGGCGGGGTACGTTAGGCTGTGGTATCACTTTTTACTAGGTGGGCTATTGTGCGCAGCTATCTTTTTATTATGATTAAGTTCCAATTCTCCTAGCCGCTTCCACAGTTCATCTCTCTCTTTTTCCCGCTTTTTTTCTCTGAAATAGAAGACTCTATTACAGAAATGTATTTTACTACTATTTTATTTATATTTTTGATATTTTGCTGTCGTGTGTAGATATGGATGCTGACAACAAAACTTAAACTGGATAAGGTTGAGGTCCCCAACCAACAATATTATTTAACTATCTACTGTGGACAATAATTAGATGTGCTAATAAGGCAGATAGGGAATAAAAGGAATCTATACACCAAATTTACTTACTTTTGTCTTTCCGCTTTATAGCTAGCCGTAAGTTCATCAAATAATTTAGAGTTCATTTCCATGAATGTTTTGAGCACATTATATACAAGTGCGACAATGGTTTGATTCCAATGTTCCTTTGAAATTCTATACAGTGCTGGGAACATGATGGGCATGATAACGTGATTATTTTCTTCCATTAATGACATGATGTACTCGTTGTTCCAGAAATACAGAGCCCTCTCTGCCACCTGTAATTAATAAGCAAGTTTTATTTTTTGTACAAAAAAAAAATTCAAAGTCCAATTTAGAATGTTACAAGAAAAGAAAATTACCTGAAAATGTGGACTGGAAACACACCGAGCTATTTGTCGAAAAAGAGGCTCCTGTATGCGGGTGAATTGCGAAGGTTCGATAACATCTAAAACTTCTTCTATTTCACCTAAGAACATGACTTCTTTTTGACTGCATGTCTTTGGCCAATACTTGAGCAGACCCCGCACGACAGGTTCTGTTAACGTCGGGTCCTTTTCTAGGAATTGAACCACACAGTAGGCAAGCTGTGCATGGTATAGTGACAGGCACTTGACCTTATGTAAGGGAATGAGCACCTTAACCAGGAACTGCTTGTGCTCTGCCTTCAGGGGCAGCGCAAATCCATTAATAATTGAACCCAAAATTTCTAATAATTCACCTACACCATTGAAGTGTTCAGTCTCGTACACAAACCTAGAAAAAAAAATTTGCAATCAATACAAAGCAACTTTTTTTGTTGGAAATATTTATTTAATAAATTTTATAGTCAATATCTCATAATCTCAATCTTCATAAACAATCTGCCAACCCATTTTACTTTATTACACAAGTACAAATTTTATTTAAAAAAAATGCATCAGCAAAATATTCTGTATCTTTGTATCCTTCTGATTAAGGAAAATAGACGTTTCTTGCAGTGCACATTGTACTTGAAGTACCTGTATACTTAACTTTTTCAGAAGAACCCCGTTGCCAAAATTTATTATAAGTAAAGAGTTACTTTTCCAGCAAGTGTTTAATTGTAATAAAAGTAAAAAGGACCTACACAAAGCAAGAGCCTGATCACCAGCCAATGAAAGAAAGGCTTACTCTCTTACTTTACGCCAATGCGAGTAGAGAATGTGCAGAAAAACCAACGGAAGTTGTACATAATAATTCTATTCCTAACAAAGTAAGAAAAATAGACGAGTTCTGAAAAATTCGATACATGGTAAACAGAATACAAAAGGGCTCTAGAGAAAATGTAACATTTAGAGATGTTTGTATTGAAGATCTGGAAAGCCGGCAATTTCTTCTATGGCTGAAAACTGTGATGTTGATGAGAGACCTTACTTGTAGGAACCAATATTTACACAGACAGATAATTCCATTACTAAATGCTAAAAAAACATCAATTCTAAAGCAGATACCCCAGTGAAGGACTTGGATCCATTGATTAGTTTGTCAGAGAAAATAATTAGATGGTGCAGGTGAAATGGATATTTCAGAAGCTGATGATAATGGTCCAAAAATACATCTTAGTTGACCTAAGACCTGACTCGACTTTTGCTGTTTGATTACACTATAGGAAAGATAAGAAGATAATGAACTGTCAATCAAAAAAACAAAGAAGAGTACCACCAATACTAGAAAAAAGAATTCATCAAAAAGGGAAATTCTCACAAATCAAATTTTGAAATACAAGGGTCTAGACCAAGATGTAGGAGGCTTGGGTGTAAAAATTTAAGCTCAATATAATTTACTGCTTTTAAAATTTATTTACATTATTCCAGCAAAAGAAATTGTTTCTTCCAATTCCATAAATCCTGGTAAATGGAAGCATCAGATTATTTACCCAAGTAAACTCTCACTTTACTATCCAATTATTCTAACTCAACTTTGTTTATCACCCCTCAAAGTCTCAATTTGTTTTGCTCTTTTAAGTATACAGTTTGTGAAGCAATAGTGCTGCTTACTGCCTTGAGACCTGTGACCCCTCGGTGATTTGCTTTGCTGCATAATCACTTTCCTTACCAAAGCCTCTTGTAAGATATGATCAATATTATTAATATATTAAACAGAACAGAACAGAAATGTATTTCATTAACTTTTAAGGTGTTTGAAATAACTAGCAGTGAAAACTGCAGCAGTTTCATATGCTTAGATTATAGTACACCCTAACCATGGAAACAATTGTAAGGAACACCAACCATTTCGTCACAAAGTCTAGATTCAACACAAAAACCTGAATTAATGAAAATGTATTACTTATATTAATCCCAGTAAGGCCAAAACCACAAGTAAAAAGGTTATTTAAGACTGAAAAAAATATAGCTTGTTATAAAGCCCAGATAATATGAAAAGTTTAAAAAGAATCTAAAGTTCAAGAGATACAAAATCTTACCTTAAATAAAGGTATATTAAAGTATAAATATTATGTAATAAAGTTTCATATGAATTGATTTTTCCCCTTAAAATTCAGGGAGTAACAGAAGTGTCTTGAAACATTCTGGTGTATGAAATTTTATTTCTCAATCAATAATGATGTATGTATACATGCTATGAATATATGAATATGAATTTTCAACTTAATTAATATTAAAAGGAAATGCTGTGTATTGAATTGAAAAACGATACAGTTCGGAACAGTATGTACTGATTTGTAAATTATAATAAGCCACGGGTTAGTTTATTCGAATATGCAATTAAAATTTTTACCAGTTCCCACATACCTAATTTTATTCTGATTATTAAGCAGTGAATTTGACATTAAACATGGTATGAAGTAATGAAGAACTATAAGAAACAAGTGTTAACAACTTACCTAAGAAATATATTATTAATCTGTTTCCGAATGAAAGCCCTAAGTCCTAAAAACTTCCCATATATGCGATGTAGTACAGTTTTCAGGAAATCACGTTCCCTAGGGTCCTCAGAATCAAATAGCTCTAATAACTGGAGAACGAACTTTTGATCGATTACACGTTTTCCGATGGTAGGCTGAAAGTCCGAACTCTCTAGAAATCTCAAGAAGAATTCATAAACCAGTTGAAGATGCGGCCAACTTGCCTCCAACGTTGGATCATCTTCCTCCGGGTCGAAATCAGGGTTTTCACTTGGGGGCAGTGTACGAAACAAATTAGCTGATATCTGAAAATATTTTTTTATTATTATTATTGGTTGACTACTTAGTATTAGTTTTATTACTATTAGATAGCATAACTGTTTTTTCGTTGAGATTTTCTTTAATTACGTGTTTTTTGTTTTTAATTATTTTTTATTGATGTGTTTCAAGTGGCTGCTACAAAAATTGTAACAGGAAATACATGAAATTCTTTTCTTACACAATGTGCAAACAAAATATGTGCTGAACAATAATAATAAGAAGTTTAATAATTGACGGTTCATAATTTTAAAATTAAAAAAAAATCTTAGAGCAATATGAGGCAATAGCATTGAACTCTCTAACCATCAATTAAAGATGCAGATTGATATCGTACATAGTATGAAGTCAATTAAATTAAATCACTACTGGGAATACCAAATATATGTTCTACATAAATGGTGTGTTATTGCTGCATATGTATGGAATAAATGAAGCTCTTAGATAAATATCTACGTGCACAATTTTATCAGTAAGATTAGATGAACAATTATTTGATTTAATGCTAAATTATCAACAATTTTGTATAACGATTTGTCATGCTTCCAATAAGGTTGAACACTTATTTTTAAATTAAAATAGACAAAATTTATTTCAATAAGTACCATTTTAATAATCTCGGGGTAGACAGGTTCGGTCAGTACCCCTCTCCCTCCAGTGATGTAATCGACAAGCTCATTCAAAGTGCAACGTTTCACTTCCTTGCCCTTGAGGTCAGCGACAGGGTCCATAAAGTCGAATGGCACACAGCATTGCCTAAGCTTTCGGATGAAGAGATCCTCTTGTTCGACAGAAGGAACATCTGGAAATAATGAATATAATTAGTATGTGTAATAAACTAAGTATAGGTAATTTGAGGTATGAAATAGGAAAATGTCGGTCGATATAAGCCTACAAAGAGTTGAGGTTGATACATCATTTCTAATTACTTTACATTATATAAAGTGGTAAGACTGTAAGACCTAATGCATTCCTGAAATGGAAGGTGTGTTCTCGAAATCAATGCAGTACTTAATTGATGCCAAAAGGAAATTCTCCAACATGATAATTGTGTTGAAAAATTGATTCTACATAATATTACTGAAATTAGTGCTGTTGAAAGTCTTTTAAAGCCTAAATAATAGACATTAATAATATAAATTTAGATAAATTTAAAAATATCTTAATTGCATTATGACTTTGAATGCAGGAAGGAAATGCAGTGACTATCAAACAAGTAAAATGGAACACCTTCACCTCAAGTTGCTCATTTTTAAAATATTGATTACGAGAAATGCACTTAGACATTATATCAATGAAAATGATGGATGTTTTATAACTATCCAAAATAGTCGTCAATACCTGGGGAATATAAACTAGTCATTCATTGGAAATTTTTTGCTGATTTTAATTACAGCGGTTATCATTACCAAATATATGAAGCATTTCTTGGAATACTGAGTGTGAAAAGTAATTAAACACAATGGAGCATTAATTCGTCATGTTTATGCTATTAATTAGGTCTAATCTGGTGATTATGTTGACCAGGTGACAAAATAAAAAATTTAAGTATTTTTGTTTTGTTTTGTTTCCTCCTCGCATGCGTGACTTAATTCTTCGCGTAAGAGTATCTAGTAATAGCAAAACTGACATCACCTCATAACAATGCTTTCTTATATTCAGCAAAACAAGTTCAAATTTTAATCTTGACGATTAATCGCGCCATAACCTCTATTTTACATCACGTTTTCTTTAAAAAAATTTTTGGCAATCCCGATAGGCACAGGCGTGACGTCAGCTCTTGCAATGTGAAAAATCTTGTTTGTTGTACAAATAAAAATGTATCGAGTGCGCCGTCATTAAAACAGTTGTTGTAAACGTCATTTTTACGAAGCGTGTTTGTATTTCTTAAATGAGCTATAAATTCTAAAAATTTGAGCCAAATTTACGTTACATTTTTGTTTGAAACTAATTTATTTCGTTCGTTTTAGACTTTTTAACATAAATGCTTCGAGTTTGAAGCTCTCACAAAACAGTCCAGTGTAATCGGGAATAAGATCAGTAACGATTTATTAAACGCCGGTTAAGCGTCGGTATTATCACTCGCGCGAATGGTATGCACCTACGAAATATTTGAAAAATATCGCGTGCAAAAAACGGGTAGATCCAAAAGTTTATCTTCGTCTCGTTTGTTTTGTTTTTTTTTTCATATGTTAAACGACTTTACTTATGCGTTCCCTTAAAATGATGTTTTACACAAAACCGACCAAACCTAATAATAGCTTTTGTTCGTAGCTTCGCTGGTCGTCGTCTTTGTCTTCCTAAAATTGTAGTTGCCTATGCTCGCAGCTTCTCTGGTCATCATCTCTACCACTTTGCCTCGGGAAAGCCCGACAGTTTCACGTCATCTACAATTTTAAGAGGGTAGATTCGATGAAAGCGACTTCTTCGGAAAGA
>JAUIMW010000741.1:0-15206 GCA_033557785.1 Enochrus cinctus
AAGATTTTCGAAGAGAATCAGTAGTAAGTAGAGAGCAGAGTCCTAGAAGGAATTCCATGTCTCCCAGACCCAGGGTAATCGAGAGAGAGAGAGAGAGAGAGAGAGAGAGAGAGAGAGAGAAAGAGTTTGCAATGTACCTAGAGGACATATCTCCGATCTCCAGGTGCTCTTCCTATTACTGTTTAAAACTCATTAAACATTTGTCAGATCAAAAAGGAAAAAAAAAACAAGATAGAAGAGGGATCACCAAGTTGAAAGTTGAATCTCCAGGACGTCTGGCGGATAAGGTTCTCCAGGTACTTCACTATCTTCGTACTAATAATTGTGTTAGAAAATCTTGATTTTTCATTTCTACAAGCTTAACTCAGTACCAAGGGAGTAGTTTGCAGTGTACCTGGAGGACATTCCATTCTTTCATGTTAATAGCTACTCTTATCCAGTATATGGATATCTACTGATTTTTAGCAATAGCAGAAAGAACACCACTATGTTCTTACTGTTGATTGGTAAGGTGTACCTTAAGGACATTCCATATCCTGCACACATCTTAGTAGCCCTTCTTTAACGTTAATTGCTACTTTTATTCAATATTGGATATCTACTGATTTTTTCAACTTAATAGAAAACCGAATACCATTCCATGTCTTCCAGACCCCTTGGTGGCCCTTCGTTCATGATAATTGCTACTCTTATCCAATATATGGATATCTACTGATCTCTAGCAATAAGAGAAGGCCCACCAGGGGTCTGGGGAACATGGAATGACCTCCAGGTACTCGGTTTTCTACGTGTTTCCTGTTGATTGGTGAAGCATAACTAAGTGAATTGAGGACTTCGTAGATAGCAGTTTACCTGGAGGACATTTCATCCCTCCCAGGTAATAGCTACTCTTATCCAATCTATGCATATCTACAGATACAGAATCTATAATCTACAATAACAGAAGACCCACCAGGGGGTCTAGGGAACATGGAATGTTCTCCAGGTACTCGGTTTTCTATGTTCTTCCTGTTGGTTTTCAAAGAATAGTTAATTCAATTGAGGAGTTTCTAAAAAGCAGTTTACCTGGAGAACATTCCATGTCCTCCAGACTCCCTGGTGGCCCTTCTTTCATGCTTATGGTTACTCTTATCCTATATATTATACATTTAGTCAATATATGAATATTTACTGATTTTTAGCAATTGCAGAAGATTCACCGGGGAGTCTGAGGGACATGGAATGTCCTCCAGGCACTCGGTTTTCTACGTCTTATTCTATAGATTGGCAAAGCACAACTAATTGAATAGTTACTAAATTAAAAGAACGTAAATAGTAGAAGTTTAAAAATTTATGAGTTTGTAGATAGCAGTGTACTTGGAGGACATTCCATGTCCCCAAACCCCCTGGTGGCCCTTCTTTCAGAACAATAGCTACTCGTATCCTATATATTATACATTTATTCAATATATGAATATCTACTGATTTTTAGCAGTAGCAAAACTCAGCAGGGGGTATGGGGGACATGGAATGTCCTCCAAGCACTCGATTCTCTACGTCTTATTCTATAGATTGGTAAAGCACAACTTATTGAATAGTTATTAAATTTCTTAAACACCAGTTAAGGGAACCTAAACAGTAGACATTTGAAAATGTATGAGTTCGTAGACAGCATTCCATGTCCCCCAGACTCTTCTTTTATGTTAATTGTTACTCTTATCCGATATGTGGATATCTATTGATTCTAAGCATTAAAAAAAGGTCTGCCAGGGGGTCTGGGGGACATGTAATGTCCTCCAGAAACTCGGTATTCTACGTTCTTCTTGTTAATTGATGACGCGTAACTAATTGAATTGAGGAGTTAGTAGAGAGCAGTGCACCTGGAGGACATTCCATGTCCCCCAGACCCCCTGGTGGCTCTTCTTTTATGTTAACTGCTACTTTTTACCTATATATGGATATCTGTTGATTCTTAGCAATCACAGAAAGTCCACCAGGGGGTCTGGGGGACATGGAATGTCCTCCAGGTACTCGGTTTTCTACGTTCTTCTTGTTAATTGATGAAGCGTAACTAATTGAATTGAGGAGTTAGTAGAAAGCAGTGCACCTGGAGGACATTCCATGTCCCCCAGACCCCCTGGTGGCTCTTCTTTTATGTTAATTGCTACTCTTTACCTATAAATGGATATCTATTGATTCTTAGCAATTATAGAAGGCCCACCAGAGGGTCTGGGGGACATGGAATGTTCTTCAGTTACTCGGTTTTCTACGTTCTTTTTGTTGATTGATGAAGCGTAACTAATTGAATTGAGGAGTTAGTAGAAAGCAGTGCACCTGGAGGACATTCCATGTCCCCTAGACCCTGGTGGCCCTTCTTTCATTTTAATGACTACTATTATTCAATATATGCACATCTATTGATTTTTTGCAGTAATAAAAGGTCCACCAGGGGGTCTGGGGGACATGGAATGTCCTCCAGATATTAGGTTTTCTACGTTCTTCCTGTTGATTGGTGAAATATAATTAATTGAATTGAGGAGTTAGTAGATAGCAGTGCACCTAGAGGACATTCCATGTTCTCCAGACCCCCTGGCGGGCCTTCTATTATTGTTAAAAATCAGTTGATGTCCATATATTGGATAAAAGTAACAATTAACATGAAAGAAGGACTACCAATCGGTTCTCCAGATACACTGCTATCTACGAACTCAATTTTTAAATGTCAATAGAAAGAATGTGGAAAACCGAGTACCTAGAAGGCATTCCACGTCACCCAGACCCCTGGTGTAAAAATAACAATTAACATGAAATACATGGAATTTCTCCATGTATTCGGTTCTTATCATTTTTTATTGTAAAATCAGGAAATATTATTAAGAACCAACAATACGCAGAAAGAATATAAGATGACGAATACCTGGAGGACATTCAAATTTAATTCTTTTATGATTTAACAATGTTGAACTTAAAATTATTAAGCAGTTACAGAATTAAACGGAGAGTTTGAAAAATTAAGAATTGTATCAAGCTTTTTGTGCACAATTAGAAGTATGCAGCTAGCGGAGCATCTAGAGGACATTCCATATCCTTTAGATCCTCTGATAATTCTTTAAAACTAATATGATTCGACACTAAAATATCCAAATAAATACATAAAAAGAAAGTAATTGACTATTAAATCAAAAATAATTTCTTTTTCACAATTTTTTAAATTTCTATCTTAAAGATTAACTAAGCAAAATGTAGTTAGCAATGTACCTGGAGGACATTCAATGTCCCCCAGACCACTTTGTGATCTATCTTATGCTCTTTAAGGGGTCTAAGGGACATGAAATGTACTCCAGGTACTCCTTTAGCTAAGTATTTGCTGTGTCAAAATCTTTAATAACATTCTTCAAGAATGTTAATTGAATTTCAAATGATTATCAGCCAGAAAAACATAGCTAACGGAGCACCAAGAGGACAGATCCCCTGGTGGACGTTCTATTATTGTTTAAAATCAGAAGAACTCCATATATTGAATAAGAGTAGTAATTAACATTCAGGAAGAGTCACAAGGGGGTCTGGAATGTCTTCCAGGTACACTGCTATCTATAACTCTCTATAACTCAAATTTTATACGTTCCTTGAATTTTTTAGTTGTTATTAATCAACAGACAACCCTCAGATTTCAGTAGATTTCAACAGAGAAATGTTTAATGATTTTTAGAGATTGATATAAAGATATCCAGGGGTTCTGGAGAACATGGAATGTCCTCCAGATACACTGCAAACTACTCTCTTCGCACTGATTAGTTGAACTTGAAGAAATGAAAAATGTTATCCAATTATTAGTATGAAGATAGCGAAAAACCAGGAAGACATTTAAAAATCTATTTCATGTTCCCAAACCTCCTGGTGGTTTTTCTATTATTGTTTAAAAATCATTTAACATTTCTCTATTGAAAAAGTGTAGAAATAAGACAAAATATAGATCACTAGGGGGTTTGGGGGACATGAAATCAACTCAATGTCTGGAGTATACTACAAATTACCCTCTTGGCTTTGATTGGTGAAAGTTTTTGGAAGAGAATTAGTAGTAAGTAGAGAGAGAGAGAGTCCTATAGTGTTTGCAGTGAGTCTAGAGGACATTCAGTATCCCTCCGATCTCCAGGTGGTCTTTCTAATGCTGTTTAAAACTCATTAAACATTTCTCAGTTCAAAAAGGAAAAAAAAACAAGACAGAAAAGAGATCACCAAAATGAAAGATGAGTCTCCAGGGAGTCTGAGAGATGGTGGTCCATCTTTCATGTTAATAGCTAGTCTTATCCAGTAGATGGATATTCTTTTATTCAATTTTGGATGTCTACTGATTTTTTTAACTTGAAAGAAGAGCCACCAGGTACAATGCCATCTACGAACTCCTCAATTTTTATATGTCTGCTGTTTACGTTCCTTTAATTGGTGTTTAAGAAATTTGATAACTAATCAACTAATCTAGTTACGACCATATTCCATGTCTCCTAGACTTGGAGGACATTCCATGTCCCACAAACCCCCTGGTGACCCTTTTTTCATGTTGATTGCTACTCTTATTCAATATATGAATATCTACTGACTTTTAGCAATAACAGAAAGCCCACCAGGTTTTCTACGTTCTTCCTGTTGATTGGTAAAGCACAACTAATTGAATAGTTGTCAAATTTCGTAAACACCAATTGAAGAAAGTTTAAGAGTAAACATTTAAAAAAACATTCCATGTCTCCCATACCTCCTAGTGGATATGGATATCTTCTGATTTTTAGAAATAACAGAAGGCCCACCAGGGAGCCTGGGGCGCATGGAATGTCCTTCAGGTACTCGGTTTTAAATAATTTTCCTGTCGATTGGCGAAGCATAACTAACTGAATTGAGGAGTTAGTAGATAGGAGTGCACCTGCTGTAGCAATTATAATGAAAGTAGGGTCACCAGAGGGCTTTCTACGAAGTCCTCAATTCAAGTAGTTATGCTTCAACAGGAAGAAAACTGAGTACCTGGAGTACATTCCATGTCTGCCAGTGGGCTCTGGTGGGCTATCTGTTATTGCTAAATATCAGTAAATATCCATAGATTTGAACAAAGTAGCAATTATCATGAAAGTAGGGTCACCGGAAGGCTAGGCCCTAGACCCCCTGGTTGGTAATCTGTTATTGCTTAATATCAGTAGATATCCATAGATTAGATGAGAGTAGCAATTATCATGAAAGAAGGGTCAACAGGGGGCTATCTACGAAGTCCTCAAATCACTTAGTGATGCTTCAACAATCAATAGGAAGAAGGTAGAACATCAAGAACCTGGAGGACATCCTTCTGTTATTGCTAAAACGAAAGTCATCAGGGGGTTTGGGATATATGGAATGTCCTCCAAGTACACTGCTATCATTGCCTCAATCCAATTAGTTATGCTTCACCAATTAACAGGAAGAACGTAGAAAATCTGTTGTAGCAATTAACATGAAAGAAGGACCACCAGGAGGTCTGGGGGACATGGAATGTCCTTCAGGTGCACTGCTTTCTACTTACTCCTCAGCTCAATTAGTAATGCTTTAACAATCAACAGGAAGAACGTAGAAAACCGAGTACCTGGAGGACATTCCATGTCCTCTAGACCCCCTGGTGGGGAACATGGAATGTCCTCCAGGTAGACTGTTTTCTACTAACTCCTCAATTCAATTAGTTATGCTTCACCAATCAACAGGAAGAACATAGAAAACGTAATGGTGAACTTTTTGTTATTGCAAAAAATCAATAGATATTCATACGTTGAATAAGAGTAGCAATTAACATGAAAGAAGGGCCTCCAGTGAGTTTAGGAGACATGAAATATCCTCCAGGTGTCCTGTTATCTATTAACTCATCAATTCAGTAAGTTATGCTTCGCCAATCGACAGGAAAAACATCGAAAACCAAGAATCTAAAGGACATTTTATGTCTCCCAAACCCACTGATGCCTCTTCTTTTATATTGTATTGCTACTCTTATTCAGTATAGATATCTACTGATTTTTAGCAATAACAGAAGGCTTATCAGGGGAACATGGAATGTGAAATTCGGTTTTCGATGATTTTCCTGTTGGTTGATGAAGCAAAACTAATTGAATTGAGATGTTCGTAGAAAGTGCACTTCCATGTTCTCCAGACCCCCTGGTAACCCTTCTTTCATGTAAATCATGAATCATCAATATATGAATATCTACTGATTTTTTGCAATAACAAAAGGCCCACCGGGAGTCTGGGGGACATGAAATGTCCTCCAGGTACTCCGTTTTCTACGTTCTTCCTGATGATTCGTAAAGCGTAACTAATTGAATAGTGGCTCTTCTTTTAAGTTGAAAAAATCAGTAAACATTGAATAAAAGTAGCAATTAACATTAAAGAAGGGCTACTAAGAATATTAGTACGAAGGTAGTGAAGTACCTGGAGAACTTTGTTCCCCAGACTCCCTCGTGATTCATCTTTCATCTTGTGATCTCTCTTCTATCTTGTTTTCTCTCTCTCTTTCTCTCTCTTCTTATTGCTAAGAATAAATAGATATCCATATATCGGATATGAGTAACAATTAACATAAAAGAAGAGCCACCAAGGGGTCTGGGAGACATGGAATATCCTTCAGGTGCACTGTTTTCTACGAACATCTCAATTCAATTAGTTTTGCTTTACCTATCAACAAGAAGAACGTAGAAAACCGAGTACGTGGAGGACATTCCATGTCCCCCAGACCTTGGGCCTTTTGTTTTTGCTAAGAATCAATTTATATCTGTATATCGGATAAGAGTAACAATTAACATAAAAGAGAGCCACCAGTGGGTCTGGGGGACATGGAATAACCTCCAGGTGTACTACTATCTACGGATAATTGCTACGCTCATTCAATATATGAATATCTGCTTTTTTAATTTTTAACAATAACAGAAAGCCCACCAGGAGGGGTCTAAAAGACATGGAATGTCCTCCAGGTACTCGGTTTTCTACGTTCTTATTGTTGATTGGCAAAGCATAACTAATTGAATAGTTATCAAACTTCTTAAACAACAATGAAAAAAACTTAACAATAGACACTTAAAAATTGAGAAGTTCGTAGATAGCAGTGTAGCTGGAGGACAGTCAATGTTCTCCATAGTCCCTAGTGGATATGGATATCTTCTGATTTTCAACAATAACAGAAGACCCATCAGGGAGCCTGGGGGGCATCGAATGTCCTTCAGGTACCTGGTTTTCGATGTTTTGCCTGTCAATTGGCAAAGCATAACTAACTGAATTGAAGAGTTAGTAAATAGTAGTGCACCTGCTGCTGCAATTATTATGAAAATAGGGTCACCACCGAGTATATGGAGGATATTCCATGTCTGCCAATTCTCTGGTGGACTATGTGTTATTGCAAAATATTAGTAAATATCCATAGATTTGAACAGAGTAGCAATTATCATGATAGTATGGTGATCGGGGGACTATCTACGAAGAACGTAGAAAACCGAGTACTTGGAGACATTCCATGTCCTCGAGACCCCCTGGTTGGCAATCTGTTATTGCTAAAAATCAGTAGATATCCAAAGATTAGGTGAGAGTAGCAATTATCATGAAAGAAGGGTCACCAGGGGGTCTGGGGGACATGGAATGTCCTCCAGGTACACTGCTGTCTACGAACTCATAAATTTTTAAATATCCACTGTTTACGTTCCTTTAATCGGTGTTGAAGAAATTGTGCTTTACCAATCTATAGGAAAAAGTAGAAAACCGAATGCCTGGAGAACATTCCATGTCCCCCAAATCCCCTGGTCGGGGACATGGAAGAGAGTAGCAAACATTTAAAAATTGAGGATTTCGTGGAGAGCAATGTCCCTTGAGGACATTCCATGTCTCCCAGACCCCGAACTTATTGGACAACCCAATCAACAAGAAGAACGTAGAAAACTGAATACCTGGAGGACATTCCATGTCTCCTTTTTTATGTATTTATTAGGATATTTTAGAGTCGAATCATATTAATTTCAAAGAATTACCAGAGGATCTAAAGGATATAGAATGTCCTCCAGATGCTCTGCTAGCTGCATACTTCTAACTGTGCTCAAAAAGCTTGATATAATTCTTAATTTTTCAAACTCCCAATTGTCTATTTTATTTTGTTTTTAATGCTGTAACAGCTTAATAATTTTAAAGGAATTTATAATGATATTCTAAAGTTCAACATTGTCAAATTGTAAAAGAATTAAATTTGAATGTCCTCAAGGTATTCGTCATCTTATGTTCTTCCTGCTTGTTGTTGTTTCTTAATTTTTTTAATAATATTTCCTGATTTTACAATAAAATGATGGTAAGGCCCGAATACGTGGAGGACATTCCATGTCTTTCATGTTATCCAATATATGGACCTCCACTGATTTTTAGCAATAACAAAAGGCCCACCAGGGGTCTGGGGGACATGGAATGTCCTTGGGGTATTCGGTTTTTCCTGTTGATTGGTAAAGCATTACTAATTGAATTGAAGAGTTAGTAGATAGCAGTGCACCTGAAGGACATTCCATGTCCCCCAGACCCCCTGGTGGCCCTTCTTTCATGTTAACTGCTACTCCAGGTTTTCTACGTTCTTTCTGTTAATAAGCATAACTAATTGGATTGAGAAGTTCGTAGATAGCAGTGTACTTGGAGGACATTACATATCCCTCAAACCCTCTAGTGACTTTCGTTTTAGCACTAACAGAAGGATATTCTCCAGGTACTTGGTGTTCTACCTTCTTCCTGTTGATTGTTGAATCATTACTAAGTAATTTGAGGACTTCGTAGATTGACCCCTGGTGACCCTTCTTTCATGATAATTGCTTCTCTCACCTAATCTTTGGATATCTACTGATTTTGAACTAGGGGGGTCTCGAGGACATGGAATGTCTTCAAGTACTCGGTTTTCTACGTTCTTCGTAGATAGTCCCCCGATCACCCTACTATCATGATAATTGTTACTCTGTTCAAATGGAATGTCCTCCAGGTACACTGCTATCTACGAACTCATAAATTTTTAAGTATCCTCTGTTTACGTTCCTTTAATCGGTGTTGAAGAAATTGTGCTTTACCAATCTATAGGAAAAACGTAGAAAACCGAATGCCTGAGAATATTGTAGATACCAGTGAACTCGGAGGACATTCCATGCCTCTAGATCCCTTGGTCGCTCTTCTTTCATGTAAATTGCTTCTCTTGTCCAATATATGGATATCTGCAGATTTTTAACAATAACAAAAGGCCCACTAGGGGGTCTGGGGGACATGGAATGTCCTCCACGTATTCAGTTTTCTACGTTCTTAATTTCTTAAACACCAATTAAGGGAATGTAAACAGCAGACATTTAAAAATTTCGTGGAAAGCAGTGCCCCTGGAGGACATTCCATGTCCCCCAGATCCCCTGGTGGCCCTTCTTTCATGTAAATTGCAACTTTTTTCCAATACATGGATATCTACTAATTTTCAGCAATAAGAGGAGGCCCACCAGGGGTCTGGGTGACATGGAATGTCCTCCAGGTACTCGGTTTTCTACGTTCTTACTGTTGATTGGCAAAGCATAACTAATTGAATAGTTATCAAACTTCTTAAACAGCAATGAAAAAAAGTTAACAGTAGACACTTAAAAATTGAGAAGTCCGTAGATAACAGTGAACTTGGAGGACATTCTATGTCCCCCAGACTCCCTGAAGGCCCTTCTGTCATGTTAATTGCAACTTTTATCCAATACATAGATTACTGATTTTTAGCAATAATAGAAGGTCCACCAGGGGGTTTGGGGTCATGGAATGACCTCCAGGTACTCGGTTTTCTGCGTTCCTACCGTTGATTGACAAAGCATAACTAATTGAATAGTTATCAAACTTCTTAAACAGCAATGAAAAAAACGTTAACAGTAGACACTTCAAAATTGAGAATCCATATACTGGATAAGAGTAGTAATTATCATGAACGAAGGGCCACCAAGGGATCTGGGAGGTCTTCCTGTTGATTCATAAAGCGTAACTATTTGAATAGTGGCTCTCCTTTGACGTTGAAAAAATCAGTAGACATCCAATATTGAATAAAAATAGCAATTAACACTAAAGAAGGGCTACTAAGAGATGTGTAGGACATGGAATGTCTTTAAGATATACTTTACCAATCAACAGGAAGAACGTAGGGGTCACCAGGGGGCTTGGAGGACATGGAATGTCATTCAGGTACACTGCAAACTACTCTCTTGGTACTGATTAGTTAAACTTGTAGAAATGAAAAATCAAGATTTTCTAACACAATTATTAGTACAAAGATAGGGAAGTACCTGGAGAACCTTGTCTCCCAGATTCCCTAGTGATTCATCTTTCGTCTTGGTGATCCTTCTTGTATCTTGTTTTTTTTTCCTTTTTGAACTGACACATGTTTAATGAGTAATAGAATCAGTAATAAAATCAGTAATAAAAAGACAACCTGGAGATCGAAGGGATGTCCTTTAGGTACACTGCAAATTGTCTCTCTCTCTACTATAAATTCTCTTCGAAAATCTTTAACCAATCAAAGCCAAGAGGGTCATTTGTAGTATACTGCAGACATTGAGGTAATTCTGTGTCGCCAGACCCTCTGGTGATCTATTTTTTATCTTGTTTCTACACGTTTTCATTAGAGAACTACCTGGAGAACCTTGTCTCCCAGACTCCCTGGTGATTCATCTTTCATTTTGGTGATCCCTCTTCTATCTTGTTTTTTTCCTTTTTGAACTCTCTCTCTCTCTCTCTCTCTCTCTCTCTTTCTCTCTCTGGATTGCCCTGGGTCTGGGAGACATGGAATTCCCTCTAGGACTCTGCTCTTTACTTACTACTAATTCTCTTCGAAAATCTTTAACCAATCGAAACCAATAGGGTAATTTGTGGTATACTGCAGACATTGAGGTAATTCCATGTCTTCCAAAACCCCTGGTGATCTATCTTTTATCTTGTTTCTACACTTTTTCTATAGAGAAATGTTAAATGATTTTTGAACAATAATAGAAAAACCACCTGGTCTGGGGAAATGAAATGACCTCCTGGTACACTGGCAACTATTTTCTTGGTATCTCTTAGTTAAACTTGGATAAATGAAAAATGTTATCAAAATTTTTAAATGTCTTCCTGGTACTTCACAATATCCGTACTAATTATTTTGTTAGAAAATCTTGGATAATATTTTTCATTTCTTCAAGTTTAACTAATCAGTGCCAAGAGAGTAGTTTGCAGTGTGCCTGAAGGACATTCCATGTCTCCCAGACCTTCTGTCATTGCTGAAAATCAGTAGATATGCATTGACTGGATAAGAGTAGCAATTAACTGGGAGACATAAAATGTCCTCCAGGTAAACTGCTATTTACGAAGCCCTCAATTCAATTAGTTATACTTTACCAATCAATACGAAAAACATAGAAAACCTAGTACCTGGAAGATATTCCATGTCCCCCAGACCCCCTGGCGGGCCTTTTGTTATTGCTAAGAATCAATAGATATCCATATATCGGATAAGAGCAACAATTAACATAAAAGGAGAGCCACCAGGGGGTCTGGGGGACATGGAATGTCCTCCAGCTGCACTGCTTTTTACGAACATCTCAATTCAATTAGTTATGGTTTACCAATCAACAGGAAGAACGTAGAAAGCCGAGTACCTGAAGGACATTCCATATCCCCCAGACTCCCTGGTGGCTCTTGTTTCAAGTTGAAAAAATCAGCAGACATCTAATATAGGTCGAATAAAAGTAGCAGTTAACATTGAAGAAGGGCTACTCAGAGGTGTGCAGGGCATGGAATATCCTTAAGGTATACTTTACCAATCAACAGGAAGAACGTAATGGTGAGCTTCCTGTTATTGCTAAAAATTAGCAAATATCCATCTAAGATAAGAGTAGCTATTAACATGAAAGAAGGGCTATCAGGGGTACACTGCAAACTACTTTCTTGGTACTGATTAGTTTAACTTGTAGAAATGAAAAAATTGAAAAATTATTCGTACGAAGATAGTGAAGTACCTGAAGAACCTTGTCCCCTAAACTCCCTGAGGATTCATCTTTCACCTTGGTGATCCCTTTTCTATCTTGTTTTTTTCCTTTTTGAACTGACAAATATTTAATGAGTTTTAAACAGTAATAGAAAGACAACCTAGAGATCAGAGGGATATTGAATGTCCTAGGTACACTGCAAACTCTCTTTGTCTCTCTCTGGAGTGCCCTGGGTCTGGGCGACATGGAATTTTCTCTAGGACCCTCTCTCTCTCTCTTACTACTAATTCTCTTCAAAAATCTTCCACCAATTAAAGCCAAGAGGGTTATTTCTAGTATACTGCAGACATTGAGGTAATTCCATGTCCCCCAAACGCCCTGGTGACCTATCTTTTATCTTGTTTCTATACTTTTTCAATAGAGAAATGTTAAACGATTTTTAAACAATAATAGAAAAATAACCAGGAGATCTGGGGACATGAAATGACCTCCTGGTACACTACTTTGTTGGTATCTCTTAGTGAAACTTGTCTTCCTGGTACTTTGCTCTCTTCGTACTAATAATTGTATTATTGCATAAAATCAGTAGATATTCATATATTGAATAAAAGTAGTAATTAATACGAAGGTCCGCCGGAGGGTCTGGGGGACATGGAATGTCCTACAGGTGCACTGCTATCTACTAACTCCTCAATTCAATTAGTTATACTTCACACACTTCAACCAACAAGAACATCATCGAAAACTGAGTTTCACATTCCATGTCCCCCAGGCTCCTTGACGGGTCTTCTGTTATTGCTAAAAATCAGTAGCTATCCATATTAAATAAGAGTAGCAATTAACATGAAAGAAGGGTCACTAGGGGGTCTGGGGGAGTCTTCTCAATTCAATTAACTATGCTTTACCAATCAACAG
The DNA here is from genome assembly GCA_033557785.1 of Enochrus cinctus. NCBI lineage: Eukaryota > Metazoa > Arthropoda > Insecta > Coleoptera > Hydrophilidae > Enochrus > Enochrus cinctus. The sequence continues at coordinate 12,885 of JAUIMW010000741.1, forward strand.
AAAGATCGTAGAAAACCTGGTGATTGCTGTTAAAAATCAGTAGATATCTATATGTTGAATAAAAATAACAATTAACGAAAGAAGGGTCACCAGGAAGTCAGGAGGACATTCCATGTCCTCCAGGTACTCGGTTTTTTTAAGAATGTTAAGGACTGACTACTAGAGGGTTTAAGGAATACGCTATGTCATCCAGAGACATCACTGTCTATTTATTTTCAAAATCTCAATGAAACTCTGCATTTCTCTATATTGAATCGATAAATAAAAATCGTAGTTTACGGAGTACATGGAAGATACTCCTTGTCCTCAGAGTGTATGGAGTCTGGGAGTTCTGGAATGTCCTCCAGGCATGCTTCGATGCTCGCTGACTCAAGCAAGCCCTTGGAATACAATTAGTAGTTATATATTCGGTTCGTTTGGTACGAAGGTTTCTTAAAATAAGCGTATTCTCGCAGCTTCGTGGCTTCTTGTTAAGCAAAAAAATTTACTGACATCTGCTTCATTTATAATGCGTAAGCAAAACATTCGCAGTGACAACAGAATCTATACTTTAACTATTTTTAACCAACCATACCCAGTTTACGAGTCATTGCAAACGTCATACAGCTAATTTGACATTTGGAGTGATTTATAAACTTGGTATAGTTGGTTTTTAGTGAATTAAAATATAGATTCCGCTAACGCTTATGGAATTAATACTTAACATAAATCTACTTACAAAAAAAGAGTTTATTTAATAGGAGTATAATATTACAACAAGCCTATAAAGAACTATATTGATTATATATTATATTATATATTATATATATATTATATTATCTCTTATATCAAGCTCTTTATTGATGCTGAGCATATTAGCCAACGCTTGGGTTTCTTCTTCATTCCCGAAGTCTATACTGACCAAAGGAAACACAGCCAAGAACTCTTTTTTGTACTTTTGGCAGGTGAAAGGAGCTCCAATATTGAGGCAAAAAGTTTTATGGTGAGCAACTGCAAATGAAGCAAGGCTGTGCACTATTTGGATGGACACTCCAAACAAGAAAGCTGACACCTAGAAGAACTTGGCTTGCTTCAAAATCTTCTTCTGATTCCTGAAAATGAAGTCGTGGTCCAAGTTTGCTGACGCCCCTAAGAACGTCACCATAGAACGGTCCTTTCCACTATTTGTCAGGAGAACAGCGCATCGCCCTGTGCGTTCCGATTTGCTTGTCTGGAAGACCACCGTCAGCTTCTCCATCTCCAGAGTTTTGAGTATTTTTTGTCCTTCTTTATCGTTGCCTATGCATCCAATGTGGCAAGTTACGTTTGAAAAAGTAACCAGCTGCTGGAGAACTCTGTCTCACCCCAGGTATCCTTCAGGTTCTCTGATTAAAAACAAAAATGGTTAAAATAAAGATTCCGCTGTCGCTGCTAATAATATTTTAAATGAAGATTCTTACATTAAACTAATTAGAAAATTAATATTAAGTTAAAAACTTTAAGGTAATATTGCATGCTTAACAAATCAACATTACGTAACGCACCTTAAGTTTATTTTAATTGTTTGTCATATTTAGATCATCATCTGATATTAAGGTAATTATTTTATGTAGGTCCGCATACCTGCCTACGGTTTTGTAACTAACAAAGACTATTATTATTACCTATTTTATGTATCCGGTTCTTAACCAACACGATAATTGATTTTTTTTATTTCTCTTTAAACGTTTCATATTACTCCAGATCTTTATTGTTTAATGACCTTTTGGCTCACTAGAGGATTCGAGGATCACCAGTACTAATAATAGTTGTTTAATACATGAAATTGATGGGCAATACAAGCACCCAGCGAGTGAAAGGTTGTTTCCCAACGTCTTCGGCCCCACTTGTTGTTGTGCCACTGGAAGGTAGTACCAGTGGCAACTAGATTCTACAACGGCCACGTGGTCACAGCACACTTTCTAAATTGCCCAATTTACCGAATAAAGAGGCATTTGTTTTGCACATTTTTAATTGTTAGTTTGGCAATAACTTTAATTAAGATGTGTGTGTGGTGACGTAAGCGCGAACGCTTTGTAGCCACTGATTCGCCCGGCAGTGGCTCTCAAAGCGTGACGTAGCCCCACGTGATTCAAGACCTCTAATTTAGTCATAAAGTTTCTTTGTTATTATTTCTGACATTTGCCAAACGATTTATTGAAATTACACGATTGGTTTTGCTGATCAAGATTCAGCAAAAAAAAGTTTTGGGTTCACAGGCAGGTACGCAAAAGAGGAGCGCGTTTAACGCAGAGCAGGATTTCTTTCTTGAATTCGATATCGATGCCTTTGGCATAAAATCCA
>JAUIMW010000742.1:0-15205 GCA_033557785.1 Enochrus cinctus
TTTGATGGTGACATATTGAAATACCAAAGACCAACAAGAATTGATGCCAAGTTTACATCTGAACTCAAAATTGCACGTCTGCAACAACACCTTCAACTAAGATAAATTGGATTGCACCATTTTAAAATGCATGGACAACCATACAGTATCAATTAAGGTAATATCATGTAATTGTCTTTTTTCTGGAAGATGAACATTTGTAAGAATACAACTTTAAACATAGTAATAATAATAAAGAAAAAAAATGCTAATAAAAACAAGAAAAATAATGTAGTAATAAAAGCAATTTAGATTGTAAGAAATGCCAAAGAGAAGAAAGATATGTTTTTCAGGGAGAAATTGGAAGTGAATGGAAATATGAATGGCGCTGCCACCATTTTTGCAAGTACATGGCAGTATAATGTAATTTTGACACCCAGACCAAATTCATATTTTATTTTGTACAAATATATGGGACAACGATTTTTAGATTTTAGATTATTAGGAGTATGAGACGATATACCTGTAGGACAGACTCTCAATTTATGCTTATTTTTTGTAATTTTTTTTTTACTTTATTTTGAGTTACAAAAAACATGATTTTATTATGTAAAATGACCTTCTTTAACAAGAAATGACACATCTACATATTGTTATGCACACTTTCACATTTGATAAATTGTAATTAGATAACGATTACTTAATTAGTGAGAAATCTAAGTTTGTACAAGTCATCAGTACTATGATAATTAATATATATACATAGTAATTAGGAAATTGTTAGATTAAGAGTTATCTTAATATTGTTTGGTTAGTTATTAAGTAGTAATTAAGAATATCACAAAGGGCATTTCTCATGGAGGATGTGGGGAATTGGCAATAGAGTGTCAGCAGCAAGAAAGTCAGCTGAGTGAGTTGACGAATTTTCCTTCTTAAGAAATTTCAGTTTATGCAATGTTTGTTCAGCTAAATAAATGAAATACAAAAATTCTTGAATGAATCACGAGATTTCAAATTGGACATTATTTGTATAGCCTTTTTCTAATGTCAGAAATAAAACTTGTAAGCACCACCCCAAGATTGCATTCTGTGTCTAAGAAAAGGTTCAATTGTCTTAGTGTCGTAGGGCGTATTACACATACTTCATTCAACATTCCACAATTACTTAAAAAAATCATCAAGAGGTTTTGGAAGGTTTTGATAGAGCTAAGTAGAAAAATAAACCAATTTAAATTACGAATTAATAAAAACGAAGAGATGAGAAACAAACTACTAAACGCAGTCAATGTACAACAAAATAGGTAAAGCATGGAAAATTTAAAGAAAATGCTCTAAATTATAATGAAGCAATTGGAAAAGAATTTGAAAACGAGATATAAAGGAAGGAGGTGAATCGGGATAAAGAGAAGCAGTTAACAGGCAAAATGAAGACAAAACATAGAAAGAAGAAAGTATAAAACCCAAAACAATAAGCATGATGATTCATGATAAAACAGTTTAGTAAGTATTCATATGTCTTTCTATGTTTTGGACAATACAACAACAAGACATTAGAAAATATTTTTAAAAATAGGTAAAATGAAGTATTGTGCAAGCGCTGCCACCATTTCTGCAAGTATAGGGCAATACAATGTAATTTTGACACACAGACAACAACTATAAAGGATTTTTAGATATTTACTAGAATATGAGACGACAATATACCTGTAGGACATTCTTTGCATCACAGACTCTCTAATTATCCTTATTTTATTTCTTTGTAATATAAATGTATTTATTGATTTTTGCAATAAAAGATCAACTATTATGAAGTGTGGTAGGACATGGAATATCCTCTAAATATTCTATTACATATTCTTTTAAATAGGAAACTAAATTGCGAAATCCCAATTGGATAGAATTTATATGGCTGTAATAAACAGTTTATTAAATAGATTAATTCAAAAATTATATGAGATTAAGCAATTGAAGGTTTTACTTCACAATCTTGACTTTTTTTATCAAAGTCAATTGGCTCTAATAAGTAAGTTAGTAGATAAGTAGGTTTATTTAATATGGATGTGTTTACTTCTTTGCAATATAGGAATGTTTATTGATTTTTAACATAAAAGATAAAAGTCTAGTTGAACAGGGAATATCCTCCAAGTAAATTATTTTATATTAACTCTTAAATTATATTTGATAGAGAGTTATGAAACTTCAAATTGCAAAAGATGTGAGTCAAAAGCCTTTGTCAGGTCTATGAACATGCCCTCAATTTTAATATCTGCCTCTCAATCATTCTGCACTTCCTCCACAAAACATGGAACTGGAATGAACACCAAACTGATGGGGGTTAACCAACTATTTTTCAAAGTAATGCACTATTTTTATGAAGATATTGCTAAAATATGAAAGTATAGAAATACCTAGATCTTTAGTCTCAGATGCATTACCCTTCTTAGAAACGAGGATGACCTTGGTAAACTTGAGCTCATCTGGAATCTTCCATCCATGGTGTGAAGAATATTCTTGTAAGAGGAACATCCAGCCTACATCTTTTCAATATTTCCTTAACAGTAGTTTCAGGATCACTATTATCACCCATAGAGTTGTAATCATCTGATGTATCTTCATTAAACCCTCTAGGACAAACTCTCTATTTATGCCTATTTTATATATATATATATTTTTTTTACTTTATTTTGAGTTACAAAAAAAAACATTTATTCATTACCTAAATAATATTTTTAAAAATTTGGTGTATTTTAAAATATGAACACTGCTTTTGTCAGTGTTCCAGAGGCCAAGGGCACTCCAAGGTTTTGATAGAACTAAGTAGAAAAATAAACTAATTTCACATGGGTGAAGTCAACATAAAGCAAGCAGATGGATGGGACGAAGAATGCACCTTAAGAAGAGATGAAAGGAAGACAAAGGCTCTTTAGAGACATGCTTGACATGTAATAGAACAGCAAAAAGAAGAGATAAAATCACTAAGACATGAAAGGACAAAGAATTAATAATTGGAAAAGAACTCAAAAGAATTAAAACAAGAAATAAGAGATTTGAAAACGAGATGTTAAGGAAGAAGGTGAATGGATAAAGAAAAGCAACAGTTAACAGGCAGAATGAAGACAAAATATGGAAAGACTGATAGATTGAGCAAGTAAGCATATACCTTCTAAATTTTTGGCAATACAACAGGACATTAGAAGAAATTTGAAGAATAAAATATTGTGCATGTGCACACGATTTGTGCATTTATATGGCAATACAATGTAGTTTTGATACTTAGACCAAATTCATGTTTTTTTTCCTACTAAAATAAATTTAAATAAAAAGGATGACACAATATACACAGGCTCTCTAATTATACTTTTATATCTGTTTTATTTTATTTCTTTGTAATATAGATGTGTTCATTGATTTATTACTTTTTCTTTATCCTTTCACTCAAAAAAGAATATAATTTAAATATCTTCAGAGGGCTTACTCTTTATAGAACTTATGACACTTTCCACTTACAACTTACAAATTGATGTGAAAAAAATACTCCTGTAAGAGGAACATCCAGCCTGCATCTTTTCAATATTTCCTTAATAGTAGTTTTAGGATTACTATAACCACCCATAGAGTTGTAAGCAACTGATGTAAAAAAAGTCTTCAATTCTTCTTTGTTTTCAATAGATCCCAATAAATTTTCTTTTGTGCTTTGCACACTTCTTTTGGGCCTTTCTGACCTTTATATTGCTTGAAGCATGTTCTTTACATTCTGCATTAATTGAACAATTTTATCCTCCAAAAGTTTTATCCATAATACACTTAATTAATGAATTCTTAGCAAGAATAATATCTTTCTTTGACTAGTTCATACTTGAACTCTAACAGTTCGAAAATCCGTTCGTTTTATCAGTTTATCCCTTACAATCTTCATTAAGCCAAAGAACTTCCAGGCTTCCTTAAAATTGGATTGCACCATTTTAAAAAACATGGAGAACCATATAGTAGGAATAAAGGTAATACGATATAATTATCTTTATGAATTATTAAAACATCGGAATAAAATAAGAAAATACACACTCCTATAATAAAAGATAAGTTACAAGAGATTAATTTCGTCATTCTTTTTCCTGGAAGACGAACATTTGTAAGAATACAACTTTAAATATAATAATAATAATAGAAAATGAGAAAAAAATGCTAATAAAAACAAGAAAAATAGGGTAGTATAAAAATAGATTGTTAGAAATACCAAGGAGAAGATAGAGAAGTTTTTTAGAATGAAATTACAGATGAATGAAAATAAAAGACCATTGAGATTGAGAACGTGGAATGTTAGAAGCTTAAATGAGAAGAAAGAGGTATCAATAAAGAAAATGAAGAGAGCAGGAAAACATATTCTCACAGTTAAAAAGTGAAAAAAAAGAAAGATAGTGAAATAACTAGATTGAGGCAGAACTAGATATTGATATACAGCGGAGTGGATAACCACAAACAGAAAGGAGAGAGGTAAATGAAGGTAAGCTAAATAATCACCATTTCGCCCTAGAACATAATTTTGACAGTCAGATTAATTTTTTTTATTTTATATCTGTAGGACATTCCTTGCATTGCAGACTCTCTAGTTATTCTTATTTTATTTTATTTTATTTTTTTTTATAATATAGGAATGTCTATTGATTTTTACCATAAAAATATAACGTAGAGTTCTACAATGGTAAGTATATTGTACTTTTGAAACAATGCATGAAGTTCCTCTAGAAACGTTGTGCTAATTCTTGTAGCAAGCTGATTAATGTGCTATTTCCGGGGAAGATTCTCATCTATAATGATTTCTAGGAGAAATCTGAATTGTACAAAACTATAAAAATATTTCTTATGCAATTTTATACCCAACCAAAAATGTTTATGTTTGATTGGCTAAGTCACAATGAAAATTTCTTATTAGGCATATATATGGTCGCCCCTTTGGAATGAAGATTTAGTTGGTCCTTTACCTTAATCAACTCATATGCATTAGTCAAGAGAATTAGAACCACAAATTCACAATTTCTTAGTTTCATTTCCATTTATAATTCAGGATATATTTAAACCACTTGCTTGCTACTAATTTATTTTTTTTTCTTCTTCTCTTCTATCACTGAATTAGCATGACACGTATATGTTCTGATATTATTTGAAATTATATTTAAATTAAAATCTTACTTTATTTAATTTTTAATCAACAATTAAGATAACATCTTAATTCCCATTATTATCTTTATCACTAATTCTTTTGATGTTATTTAATATTGTTAACAACTATACACGTCTGGAAATTGAAAATTTTTTCTGAAGCATAATAACTTATTAAGGAGATACAGGGAAGGCGATTCAAATAATATGCACATGGACTTAAAGAGAGACGTAGAAAATATATAAACTATCTTTTGTAATACACATAGATAATTTATAACCAACTTATCACCAAGCACAATATTTAAATAATTCATATAAATATTAGAAGTTTAAACAAAAACTATGACAAATTATTAGTTTTCTTAAAATCATATAAATTATCGAACAGTGGCCTAATATAACAAACCTGGCAAATACTAGATGTGCGTATAGATGATAGATAAATCTATAATGCTATCTTGAATAATATCAGAAATTTAAAAAAAGTTTTTCATCAGGGCTTGTTGACCAGATTTGATCATTTTAGGTAGAGCATGAGTTCAATCACAACACAGACTATTTAAGCCTAGGTTAGTTGGATTCAGCTGAAACGATTTAAAATATATAATGTTGAATTTTCAACAACTCTCTAGACAATTTTTTTTCTTAATAAATAAATAATAATAAAATTAATAAATAACAATAACAATAATGTTTATTGTTTAGCACGCAAATAAATAATGTGTACCGCGCGAATATATAAGTTCTTATTTTTTTATTTTATTCTAAAGATTATTTTTTTTAAATATAGAGTTTAATAAAAGAAGTTTTTCATCATCGCTAATAATTGAGAGTTGTGGTATAATTTAATGTAGATTATCAAACCGAACCTGAATGATTAAACACTTCAATATTTTTAAATATATCTCTGCTGAAAATATCAGTAGCCACGTCTTCATTATCAGTAATATCATTGTTTAATTTTAATTTAAAATTATTAGCCTTGCATCTCTTATCAAACGGTTCATCACATTCTTTAAAATCGCAGAATATCGTTTTTAATATTGATATATCTCCACATGAAGTTAAATTACGTAAAGATGGCACAACTTAAAAACACAGAAGGTATACACAGGACAACAAATTACAGCAGAACAAGTAATGAAGAGTTAAACGAACTCTTAACTACTCAAAGACTCACACAGGGAGGGACGCTGAGCCTACTGCTATTCTCTATAATTATCTTTCTCTATCTATTTTATTTTTTATTCCTTTACAATATTGGAACGTTGTTGTGAAGACAACATTGTATATAACTATTTAAGTCTATTTAAATTAAACATTCACCAAAAACTGATATGTTTGAACATAAGAGTATACACAAATATACTAGGAAAGTAAAGAGAAGAGAAGAAGCATCAATTATTGATTGTGAAAAGAGAAAACATGAAAACAGTCATAGACACCAGGGTGCACAGAAGAAGTGAAATAAGAAGTGAGCACTACTCTTCTCTTCATTTATTAATTACCTAGATATTATTTTTAAAGATTGTGGTCCAATTTAGAATATGAATGAGAACGAATTACAACACAATGTGAACTTATGGATTGAAAAAATCAATGAAAATAACATCAAGATAAATGAGGAAATAATTAATGATTAAAGAGTTAAGCATGTACATAATATGCAGTTGTAGGCCTTGGACAATACAACAACAAGATGTTAGAAGAAATAAAAAATAAAAGGTATAATGGAACGCTGCCACCATTCCTGCAAGTATAGGGCAATGCGATGTAATTTTGACAAATTCCATAGAATATTCTGGAGTCAACAATCTGATTAATATGCCTTTTCAGGGTAAGATTTTTTTTCTATGTTGGCTGAGTTATAGCTCTTAGAAAGTATAGAGAAATACAATGTAATGTTGACACTCAAACAAAATAAATAAATTATAAACGAAAAAGGATGAAATCAAGCAGAAACTTCTTGTTTTGCAGCTGTAAGGAACTAAATAAAGACAAAAGGCATAAGTTGGTGTGAAAATGCAGAGTGGAAGAGAAGGCTCAAGTTGATAGGAAAATATATTCAAGGTAGATCCCAACATAAATTTGAAAGTGCACTTAGGATAAAACGAGGGCATTTGACCATTTTTGGGAGGACATAAACCTGCAGGATCGCCTCTTTCTCGAGCAACACCGAACCGAGCAATCCAGCTTCATGCCCCTGAGAAGTGTTGCTATTCATGGCGCATACAATTCAATCATCTCGCTAATATAAGTGTGCCGAGGGAATAAAATAACAAGCACCCTTACTCCGCGACTCTCGTTCTATCGGGAAGGCCGGAGAGAGAAGGACGATTCCGAAGGATACGGACTTTAAAGAGGAGATAATGAAGCTGACATGTAAAGGCGAAAATTTATCTAACGAGCAAGGATGTAAACATCAAAGGTTAAATATTTCTATTTCTTGGATTGCTTACCTTCTCCCAGAAAAAAATAAATACTCACGAAATAAACCTTTGTATGTTTTCAGCATATTTTTTTAACGTAGTGGTAAATGATTTGTACATTACATTTTGAATGCACAACAAACATTTCAGCTAAAATTGTCCGACATGTTTATTATATAGAATGCAAATATTTAAATGTACACCTGCGGATTATAACATGGTTTTTTTTAAAGCGCGATGCGACATCGAATTATTTATACAACATAATGGAACACCAACAAAGTGTTTGATGGCCGAAATGCATTTGCGAGTGAGTTATTGTGCGCCTACATTTTCATCACACCCAAATTAATAAACATCTAAAAATTAATTCAAAAGTTAAATTCTAATAAAATTAAAAGAATTCCCAAGCTTTCGATCAGCGTTGTAATATTCCTCAGGGGTTATATAATAAATATAAAATGTTTTATCAAATTATAACAGTTGTGAGCCAAATTTTAAGTGTATTTTTTTTTAAATTACAAATAATATTTTCGTTTATTTTAATTAGTGCTACATTCCACTAATTAATCTTTTTTTGTCACTATTTTATTAATATATACTATACTTATATAAAGAAACGAGATCTAAGAAATATTTTAGTAGCTTTGTACAATTCAGCTTTCTGCTAGAAATCATTAAAGATGAGAATCTTACATGGAAATAGGCCATTAATCACCTTGCTACAAGAATTAGCTCCTTAACCTTTGTTTTGAGCTTCTATAAGAAAGATCTTTTGAGACTGTTAGAATCATGACACTACAGAAATAGTGGTTTAGATATATCCTCAGCCTTCCTAGAGTCATTTCATGCACTGTTTCAAAAGTTCAAGATACTTACCGTTGTAGAACTCTACTTTATATTTTTATGGTAAAAATCAATAGACATTACTATATTATAAAGAAAAGTTAACGTCTTTATTTATCCCTTATTTTTGTTATAATTCCTTACAGTCATGCAAATGCCTTCAGACTCACCAGTGACGTGTGACCTTCGTCTTTTGCCCACTGCTATATAAGTTTCTCTCAGTATATTCACCTTATGTGTTTTGTTGATTATTGCATCGTTTACTGCAGTTTAGAATTCTTTCTCGTTTATTCATTTTCTGCTACAGTTGTTCGTTCATTTTGGTTAATCCTAACGTATACTTCTTGCACTTGACTGAATATTAGGAGGGGACCATCTTCTATCAAAATTGTTCCCCTTTTCTTTGTTTCATATAGTTCTATCAGGATATTTATAAAGACGTGAATTTGAACTTAGACCTATTAAACATTAGATAAGATAATGCTATTAGAAAGCGTTACTAGAGATCTCACAAAAATTCGAAAACAAGGAAAAAATAAAAAAAAAACAAAACTACAAAAGCAAAGGTCCTTCATGGAACTGTAAAGGATCAAACGACTTAATTCTGATGAACATCCCAAGTGGTACTTTTTCCGAAGAGGACTTTGAACTTTTGAAAATACTTCCCACAAGAAACTCGACCGTAAGAGTATCCAAGCCCAACATGCCATGGAGCCATGAAGGTGAATTTCATGGTTAGTTGGTCCCAAATAATGTGGAAAAACTACTGACGGTTTTTGTAATGGGTCAAAAAAAGTTAATTCACTCGCAAGTACCTAGTGTAATTCAGCATTGATATAATATGACATATACTTTTAAACCACTGTCAAAAGAGGAGAAACTTTTTTCTTGCAGAAGTTAGTACAAGTCAATCTATCAATCTTGAATCGTGAAATGGTGATTATTGTCTTTGTGGTTATCCACTCCGCTGCATATCAATATGTAGTCCTGACTCAATCTCATTCCTGCTCTCTCCATTTTCTTTATTGGTTCCTCTTTCTTCTCATTTAAGCTTCTTACATTCCACGTTCTAAATCTCATATTCCTTTTTCGTTGTATAGTCATCTGCGAATGTTGCTCTTTCTGTCTTGTATCCATTTCTACGTTTATAATTTCATTCTGTGTTCATTAATTTTTTCCTTTATATTTTCATTCATCTGTAATTTCTTTCTAAAAAACATCTCTATCTTCACCTTGGTATTTCTAACAATTTAAATTGCTTTTATTACTGCATTATTTTTCATTTTTATTAGCAATTTTTTCTTATTCTCTATGATTATTACTATTGTTAAAGTTGTATTCTTACAAATGTTCGTCTTTCAGGAAAAAGAATGACAAAATTAATCTCCTGTAGCTTAGCTTTTATTATAGGAGTGTGTATTTTCTTATTTTGTTCTAATATGTTTTAATAATTCATATTAATTATATGGTATTACCTTAATTCTTACTGTATGGTTCTTCATGCATTTTAAAATGGTGCAATTTTATTTTAAGGAAGCCTGGAGGTTCTTTGGCTTAACGAAGATTGTAAGAGATAAACAGATAAAACGGATGGATTTTCCAACTGTTAGAGTTCAAGTATGAACTAGACAAAGAAAGATATTATTCTTACTAGGAATTCATAATTAAGTGTAATATGGATAAAAATATAAAGGCCAGAAAGGTCTAAAGGAAGTGTGCAAGTCACAAAAGAAAATTTATTAAGATCTACTAAAAACAAAGAAGAATTAAAGACTTTTTTACATCAGTTGACTACAACTCTATGGCTGGTTATAGTAATCCTAAAACTACTGTAAAGGAAATATTGAAAAGATGCAGATGCTGGATGTTCCTCTTACAGGAATATTTTTCACATCAATTTGTAATGAGGAAGCAAGGCTCTCTGAAGATATTTAAATTTCTATTCTATCCTTTTTTAATGGAAGGATAAACAAAAAGGAATAAATCAATAAACATATCTATATTACAAAGAAATAAAATAAAATTGATAATTAGAGAGTCTGTGATGCAATGAATGACCTACAGGTATACTGTCGTCTCATACTCCTAATAAATATCTAAAAATCCTGTACATTATTTTAGTAGGAAAGAAAATATGAATTTGATCTGGGTGTCAAAATTACATTGTATTGCCCTATACTTGCATAAATGGTGGCAGCGCACCAAAATACTTCATTTTACCTATTTTAAAAAATTTCTTCTAATGTCTTGTTGTTGTATTGTTCAAAATATAGAAATGCATATACATACTTGCTCAACTATTCTATCATTAAACCTCATGCTTATTGTTTAAGGTTTTATCTTTTCTTATTTCTGAAACTACTGCTAATTGAAGAGATGCAAGCTGGATGTTCCTCTTACACGAATATTTTTCATATTAGCTTGTAATGAGGAAGTGGAAAGTGCCATAAACTCTTCTCGGATATATTGAATGTGGTTTCAAAAGATAAGTCTGGACCTTTAGCATAAATGATAAATACCTGTTTTGAGGATGGGAAGATTCCAGATGAACTCTGGAAAGCTCCACAAAGAAATAAAAAAAGGAAAATTAGAGATTCTGTGATGCAAGGAATGTCCAATAGGTATACTGTCGTCTCATACTTCTAATATTTATCTAATAATCCTTTAAAGCTATTTCATTATTTTAGTAGGAAAAAAAACATGAATTTGGTCTGAGTGTCAAAATTACATTGTATTACCCTATACTTGCAGGAATGGTAGCAGCGCATCAACAATACTTCATTTTACTTGTTTTTAAAAATTTCTTCTAATATCTTGTTTTTATCTCTTCTTTTTTCTGTTCTATTGCATGTCATTGTTTTCTACTATATATTTCTTTGTTTCTTTTAGTTGCACTTCCTCTTAACTTGTCCCTAATCATGTCTCTAAAGTTCATCTCTGCTTAATGTGCATTCTTCGTCCCGTACATCTGCTTGCTTTGTGTTGACTTCCATGCTTATCTCTTCTACTGTCCTTGCTTCTTTAATTAAAAATTTCAGTTACTTCTAGTTTCCTGTTTTCTTTTGCTTCTGCTACTCTTTATATCTTCCTACTGTTGCTTTATTCCATGTTATTTTTCTCTTGTTAACTCTATTTTGGCTTGCTTTGAAATTTTCAGTTGCTCTCAAGCTATTTTCATTGCTATCAAATTTTTCATTATACAACTGAAACTTGTTCAACTTCTCTCCTTGACCTTTAGTTTTTTATTGCATAGTCTAACTGGCCTCATATGAATGTGAATTGTCCTTTTTTGTCTTCTTCTGTAACTCCATTCAAAATCCCTTTTCCTGTGTAATAAACAGTTCTCTTCCTTCTTCCTTCCTTTTAATGTCCTCTCTTAATTCCTTTAGCTCTTTCTTAGTATCATTATTATTTCAACAAGTTTTCTATAAATTATAAATGAAATTCCATCAGAAAATTAGAAGTTTTAGGTCTAAACCATTTGCCAAGTAACTTGTGCCACGAGTTGATTAAGGTAAAGAACTAACTAAATTCATTCTAAGTAACGTTAAGACGACCACACATGAGCCCAATAAGATATATTTAAAAAATATTTTTTCACCTACATTTTTCTGAAGGGTGAAGCGTAAAATTCACATTTTGAAAGAATTCATAATCTTTATCACTAAAAATTACATTTTAAGGAGAGAGTACATTAATCAGTTTGCTACAATAATTAGCTCCTTTACCTTTGCTTTTACGGTAAAGTTGGTATGACTATTTTTTTATGGGAAGGATCCTCTACAGCTGTAAGAATTGTGACACTATAGAAACAGTGTCTTAGATATATCTTCAACGTTTCTAGAGACACCTCTTCCAGATTTGACATTTTTATTTTAGTAGAAGTGAATTTGGTCTGAGTGTCAAAATTACATTGTATTGCAGGAATGGTGGCAGCGCATCCACTATACTTCTTTCTATGTTTTATCTTCATTTTGCTTGTTAACTGTTTCTCTTTATCCCGATTCACCTCCTACCTTTACATCTCGTTTTTAAATCTCTTATTTCTTGTTTTAGTTTCTCTGCGTTCTTTTCTAATTGCTTCATTATAATTTAGAGCATTTTCTTTAAATTTTCCATGCTTTACCTACTTTGTTGTACATTCACTGCGTTTAACAGTTTGTCTCTTATTTCTTCGTTTTTCATTGATTCGTAATTTAAATTAGTTTATTTTTCTACTTAGCTCTATCAAAACCTTGATGATTTTTTTAAATAACTATGAAATGTTGAATGAAGATTATGTATTACGCTCTAAGACATTAAAATATAGACAGTTTGAACCTTTCCTTAGATATGGAATTCAATCTTGGGGTGGAAGTTCCTGCAATTTGGAATCTTATGATTCATGCAAACAAGTACTTCGAGAGCTGGGGATCTCGACTTGATAATACAGTCAAATTTATATATATTTATATATTCTCAACCCTATTTTTTTATATTTCATTTGTGTACACTTATTATATATAACTTTTGGACCTACACACATAATAAATTTAAGTCTAGGTCATGTAATTTTTGAGTTAATCTGCGGAACAAACAGTTCATTATAGTCATACAAATCTTTTGATCAAACAAGTTGGCTGGCAATAAGTTGATTAAGATAAAGAACCAACTAAATCTACACTAATCTATTCCGAAGGCTTAGTGACCTTAGGGCGACCACACATTTGTCTAAAAAGAGTTTTTCGTTGTAACTTAGCTGAACAAACATTGCATTTTTTTTACATATCTTGTCACATCAGTTTTCTACTTTGACTAGAAATATTTGTTAAAAATTTGATGGAACATCTAATGCACTTATATATATTCAAGATATTTTTTCATTTAGAATTGAACTGAAATATCTCAGTAAATGTTTATTTAATTTAACCGAAATGAGAGTCATTTGAATAAGAGCACTTATACCAACGTAACACAAATGAAATTCTAAAAATAAATTGAAGACATGACTTTTGTACCCTTCAAACCCGACAAGCTTAAAACGAATTGGCCATAGGCCACAAATAATATTATATAAGTTAAGATGACTAGTAAGTCGCAAATAATTTTTCAATATTGTACCTGCCTAAATAATGACACAATTGATGATCTATAAGTTTCACACAAAGTCTCATCTCTTTATAATCTATATTATTGTATTTGACTTATAGATCAGGAGTCGATTACAAACTCTGACGTAAAGAATCCTCATTGAAGCTGCAAAAATCTGTAAACTGATGGCCAGTTGGGCTGCCTACAGATGGAATTAAGCTTTAATTTCATATATCGTGTAAATTCACGACTACTTCTCTGTTGCCAGTACCATGGAGGACATTCTATGTTTCCCAGATCTTTTGACTAATCTTCTTTTACAACTCGAAATCTGTAAACATCTCAATACTAGATAAAAGTAAAAAAAAAACCCAGAATAAAGTAGTTATTGATCGGAAACAGAAATCCAAGACATCATAACTATCTACATTAGTTTATCTACAAGACTGATACTTCTGAAGGAATTACCACTGAAAATTGTATGTAAGATGAAAGGTAAAAGTATTATTTTTAATTAATTATTAATTGATCTATGGACAAATTTGTAATGCTCATTTTCAAAATTAATTTTTAATTTAATTATATGAAGAATGTAATGAAGACTATTAAAATAAACTATAAACTATTAAAGTAAATAGAGGTTCATTTTTTATGTCAAAAATAAAAAAAACATTCCTATATTATAAGAAAATTTAAAAAAAGAATAAGTATTTTTTGGTGGATATGTGAATTTAGTCCTAATGTCAAAATTTACAGTAAAATTAGTAAGAAAGTCTCATAAATGTATGTGAATGTTGCTACTGATCCAATCTAACTGAATATTTAATTTAAATAGACTTAATATATATATAATATTTAAATGTTACAACGCAAGTTCGTACTAAACGGAATCCATTTAACAATGTAGTTCTCATTCTATTCACTTTAAAGTATCTTCTAAAAAACTAGTTTAGTTTCTATTAATAAAGATTGATTCCTCGAAAGCAGTTTGAGAGCATATAATCAGAATGGGCTACAGTGAAGCGAGGAGTCCTACAAGGACTCTACCTTTTCAATATTTATATCCACGACCTACCTGACTCGTTATTACTGCCATTCTTTGAATTTCAAAGAGAAAATAATTAACATCCTAGTAAATTTTTTGGTTCTCTTAGAACAGCCTTGCTGTGAACACTAAGACAGCTTTAATTAAATTATATAGATATACAGAAGGAGTTCTATTCAGAAGACTTACATTCATTTTGCCAAAACAGCAGAAATCATCAACTATCACAAATATTTCAGGAAAATTTTCTTCAATGTGATAAAAGAACTGATTAACATTAGATGCATGTGGCATATATACTCTACCAATAGCTGCTGTTTTATTGAAAATAGATGTGATGTCAGAGATGCATGGAGATCATTTTGATTATTGTCTGATTATTTGATAGTTTTTTTTTATTAAACTGTTCGATACAATTTTGTTTGACGAGAACTAGGAGTTAAGTAGAGCAGGTCATCGATATTTTAATCGTCTGAACTTTGCCATTTGTTCAGAGATCACTTAAACTTTATTTTTTTATTTTGACTACCCAAAATTTAAAAATATAAATCGAAAACAATGAGAATTGACTTCTAAAAAATTTACAAAATGCTTACATTACTCTGGAAAAACGTATATGAAAAACGTTGATGAGACCTATCAGATATTCCTTAGCAGTACAAAATGGGAATAATTA
>JAUIMW010000743.1:0-15193 GCA_033557785.1 Enochrus cinctus
GCAGAAAAAGACACCGCCTTCCTTCAGGAATTTCTCAAGGAGGCCGCCAGTGGGAAGAAGTTTCGCTACGGTGTCACCGTGGAAAAATGTGGTGACCTGTTCGGCCGAGTATGTACTTGCCCACTGTGTGTCCAAAGACCTGAAAATGGGCCGAGGGATCGCTGCGGGGTTTCGTCGAAGATTTCGGACGCCACACCAGCGGGAAGGACAACCAGGGCGTGTAATCAGGCAAGAGCGTGGAGATAGAAAGATCTTCCATCTGATAATGAAGAGCAGGTTCTTTGAGAAACCGAGTTATGAAAACACGTGGTGGGCGCTCAAAGACCTCAAAAATGCTCTTCTCGAGGACGAATATTTACCACGCAATCTGAAATTTCAAGTTGCGCAATACGAGGGAAGTCCGTAATTACCGCGCAATATTGAAACCACTTCCTGTATTTTTAGTGTGTAATGTTTGCTTCATTTTAGCTCAGAGCTTGAATATATTTATAAAGACGTGTTTTATTAGTAATATTACAATCCGTGGCCTTTAGTCTTGTGATAATTAAATAACGTTTTTATTACTCTGATATAAAATCAACTTAAGGATATTTTATGCTGTTTCATTTTCGATCGCGTGTTAATGCAGTGCAAAGTGGTGATTTTGACTTGTCTAATAACGATTGAAGTTGGCTCCCGGAAAGAGTAAACTGAGTATCCAGAAAATAGCAAACATTCTTCATGCTACTTGGTCAACGGTTCAAACACATCTTCAAGAAATCGGGAAGGTTTGCATGCGGGGTTGTAGAGGAATAAAGATCAACGACGTATAATTTACACATCTGTTTTGTGCAGACAAAGAAGTGATTACGAAGTTTTGTTATTAGTGACGAGAAATGCTCATTGTACAACAACAAGCGCACCAATGGCTCTCTCCAAATCAACTAGTCGTACCCACACTTTGGTGAGATTGTGGTTGCATAATTAATTTTAAACTATTGAAACCAGGGGAAGCAGTTACGCTGAATTGTATTGCCAATTGTTGGTAAAACAACCAAGTATGGTCAACAGAAAAAGGGTACTATTGCAACGTAATAACGCCAGGCCGCACGCAGCAAGATTAATCAAAAAAAAAAGGTAGCTAAACTGGGAAGTTTTACCACATCCCCCATATTCTATAGACCCAGCACCATCCGATATTTATTTATTCCGATCCATGGAACATTCCCTGAAGAATAAAAATTTCAAAAATGTCGATGATGTTCGAACTCACCTAGAAGCATATTTTCCTTCAAATGTTACTGAATTTTATGAACAGGGAATTGAAACTCTACCAACAAGATGGCAAAAGGTCCTAGATAACGATGGAAATAATTTAATCGATTAAAAATTAAAATAAATGTAGTTCAATTCTTTTTTTGTTGCCAGTTAAATAATTCATTAATTAAAGTTTTTCAAAGAAACAACAATAAGTTTCCCATTAAAAGCATTTTCATTACTTTGAAGTTCCATGTGAAAATACTAAAAATATGATAATTATATTGTTACGAATTTGATTTATTTATAGGGTTTGTAGTAAAACAAGTTTACTCAATTTATTTAGCACCAATTTACATTACATCTAATTATATTATATTCGAGAGCCGGTTTTCCAGAACCCTCGAATAACAACAAACGGTGGCCTTGATTTCCGAGCCCTTGAAAATGTCTTCTATTGTACTCTTGAAGATCCTGAACTGGTCCAAACCTCTCCCTAAAGTTTGAAGCTATCCTCCTTGTTCGTTTTCAAATCTGCCGACACACAGTGAACCAAAACATGATCCTTGGTTATTTTAAACAGAAATCTCCAACCATTTCGTGCCTCCATTAAGAAGTTCTGGAACTCTTGATTGGTGGGAGACTTAAGCACATAGACTTTAAGTTCCTTTTCTTCGTGACACGTTATAAGGACTCAAACCTCTAGTTTCAGCTTTTGAATCTATCTACACTGTAGCTTTAGTTACTTTAAAGGCTCGCTGATTCGTCCCACTTCCGTGGTGCTTTTTATTTTCTAGGCATTTGGATTTTATATGCACCGTCTTTCCACACTGGTAGCAATCTTTGGTTGATCCCTTTTCTTGCCATATTCTATTCGCTTATGGCTCCTTCTTCTTTCAACTTCACTTCACGAATTTTCTGGTTGCCAATAAACTTCCAGACCCAAGGTGAAGTTTTGAACCGCGATGACCTCCATTTGATTTCTTTAACAGGGTTTGTAGTAAAACAAGTGTTTGTTTACTTAATTTATTTTGCACCAATTACTTGGCCAATCTTATTACAGGGCCACATTTATTGAAAATGGTTATGTCTGGGGACTGTTCATTCCTGCTTTTATGTAAAACTAACACATGAAAGTGTTTGGAAAATGCAATAAATTGTTTTGGAACCGACAGTAACAAACTTTTAACAGATACTATGGGATGCTTAGCCCCCTTGAGTTTCAGTGTTTTTATACCCATAACACTCAGAATTTCCACTAAGGGAACTAATTAGCAGCTTCTAATAGTAGAATAGTGTGGATTCTATTCTGGAAAAAAATTAGTTAGAAAATGAACATATACCTACTACTGTTCATTGAATTAAAAAAAATAAAGCAATATATCAGTATCGTTTCAAAACAATAAGAAAAAGTTCCTCACAAGTTCAATAAAGTTGTTTATTGCATGTCACGAAAAGTAATATGGTGGATATCTGCAAAAACAAACAAAACGTCAAGTATTAGCATATTTTCAATTAAGTATTAAATTTTAAGAACATTTTGCTTAATAAGTGGGAAAGTTAGAAAAATAACTTCTATTAAACTTATAGGGATATATTCAGATTTTGCACTTTTAAGTGATTGCCAAATTTTTCACCCAAGGTATTTTGGCAAACAGCCCTACTCTAATTGTATATAATCAGATGCTCTGCTAGTAATTAAGTCGTATGTTTATTACACAAAGTATACATTTCTTAATCGACGCGACTAGACGAATATACGAACAATATGGGAATATTTTCTGAAGTCATAAACGAGTGTACCGATTTAAATTTAACAAAGTTAAGAATTCGATGGTGCCAAAGAGTATGTGCTGCCTCCGATTTTCTTAATTATTTGGTCAAATACCAAGGTATCTTTCGTTTGTTTGATTTAGTTAGTGCCCTGTTATTCACAATCCCGTTTTTGTTTTAGACGTTCCAGGACCTATATCTGAAGCACCTATTGTAACAGACACTGGTAAAAATTGGATATCATTAACTTGGGGTAAGCCATTCCATCGCGGGGCTGCGCCTGTAATAGCGTACAAAGTTGAATCGTGGATGAGAGGAGGAGAAGGTGCAAGATGGACAGAAATGGGAATGTCTCCAACAAATAATTATGATGCTTTCAATCTCAAACCAGATTCCGAATACCAGTTCAGGATAACTCCAAGGAACAGATATGGCTGGGGAGAAGCAGTTGTTAGTGAATTCGTTCAAGTTGGTCATAAATCAGAACTTCCAGAATTCACTAAGATCTTACCAGGACAACTCAAAGCATTAATAGGAACGAGCATCACTTTAGATTGTGAAGTCAAAGGAGATCCCACACCTTCAATTAGATGGTTTAGAGATAGCACAGAACTGTTTTTGGAAGGAGACGACCGCTACCATATGGAATTCCAAGATGGTAAATGCAGTTTAATCATTTCTAAATTATCAGGGAAGGATACCGGGCGATTTATATGCGAGGCAACAAATAAAGTTGGAAGAGTATCCACTTTTGTTAGATTGTTTGCTGTTAATGATCCGAAGGTATTAGAAGCTGACAATAAAATGAAAATGTAAGTTTAAAAAAGAAAAATCATTCCAGAAATAATTATTCTTTAATTTTCAGGCGCCTTCAAGATAACCAAACTGAAGTATCACCCCAATTCACAATGCGATTGCGAAATAGACGGGTAGAAATTTCTTATCCGGTTCGTTTGACTTGTCAAGTTATTGGCTTGCCAAAACCTGATGTTATTTGGACTAAAAATGGTAAAGTAATAAATCAAGATTCGCGACATTCGTTTTTCACGGATGATCACTTTTTCACGTTGGAATTGAGCAAAACGACTTTGGATGATTCTGGAACTTATAGCGTTATAGCTAGTAATACATACGGCTCAGTTTCGTGTAAATGCCAATTAATAGTGGACAAAGGAATAAGAGGCTACTTGGCTCCAGAATTCCATGGCCCGATGGACCCTGCCATAGTTACTCTAAAGGAGGGAGAAGAATTAAGACTTTCAGCTCAAGTTGAAGCATTTCCTACTGTTGGAGTGATGTGGTACAGGGATGGAGTTAAATTAAGGCCTTCTAGAAGGGCAGTTATGACGATATCTCATGGTGGAAGGGTAGAATTAGCTTTAGGTTCAGTATTGCCAAGGGATTCGGGTGTCTACACTTGTGTTGCTACTAATGAGGTTGGAAGATCTGAAACTAGTGCTAAAGTAGAAATTATGCCTATAGGCACACCAGTTCCCTATGTTGATTCGCAATCAGACATTCCAAAAGCACTCACTAAGGATATTATGTAAGTATAAACAAATTCGACATTATTATTTTTATAACTGTGTTTTGGTAGGTTCTCGAAAGAGCCGAAGTTTTTGAAGAAACCGAGATCTTCTGATGCGTTTGAAGGCGATACAGTTGTGATATTATGTGAAGTTATAGGAGATCCTAAACCTGAGGTTCTTTGGTTCCGTGACTTTTTGAAGGTAAGACTTGTTTTGTGTACATTTAAATAATTTTCTTCCCTCCAAATGTTTGGTAATATTGACAAAGAACTATTATTTATACCTTCCTGTTTTGGCCTACAAGTCAAATTGCTGGAGAAACGTATTTTGCGGCATATAGTACTGCCCTTATAAACAATAATTTACGTCAGTATACTGCGCTACCATATATAGGAGACATAATAGCGTTTCAACTAGAAACATCTATTTACAAAGTGCTACCGTCAGGGCAACTGGTCACTGACACTGTTCTTTTGTGGTCAGATTGCGTACGTTGTTTATGTGAAGACAACAATACGTAAATCTACCCTATTATTCCGCATGCAACTGGCAGTAGAATAATAGGCGGTTCTCCTTTGATTGTACTTACTTATCATCGACTTATGAAGTTACTATGTTTATTTACTAACCACAGATGTAGCTTGTCACTTAAATGTAGTTATAAATAGTTATAACTGAAGGTTTATCGGCCTTCGTTAGCATAACCATTGCGCTTTTCTTTTTAACATTGAAATATCGAGTTGCCGTTTTGATAAAATCGTAATACAGATGATTTTATATCATATATGCTTAATTTGTCAAATATTTTTCATGTTGTAGTTTTACACAATATATAGGCTTGTGCCTATGTTCATCTGCTACAATACTTTTAATTTATTATAAAAAGAAAAATAAATCAGTTGAGTTAATGAAATAAAACTTACGGTAACATATCATTAGTTTGTGTTTATTAAATATTTACTGTACATCAGACGATTAAACAACACGCAATCTTCATTAATTATCATATTTGTATCCAACAGCTTGTTGTAATTTACTGCTTTAGAATCTTAAAATGCACTGGCGTGGGACAGTCTACATTCATATAAATTATTTAGTTATGATACTACCTCTTGATACATAACTATCGTGTATGTAAATCGGTGTGGCACAGTTAACCTCTCATAGAAATTTACAGATGACAAGCATGAAAATAGACAGCAAATTTAAATTACTGACAAGTACAGGGAAAGTTCTACACAAAGGGGTCAGTAGTAATAATTTTAATAATAAAATATTCATTACAAATTTATCAAGCTACTTTAAAAGGAATATTGGAGGCGTAAGAAAAACAGGTGGCCTAAGGTTCTGAAACAATATAATTCATTGTTTTAAAATTTAGTATATAATGATATGTTGTTCTATCACTATTATTTCCACATTGTATGCAAATTCGGCCACATCGATCGCGATCTTACCTTTGGAATATGTACTTGTTCGATTTTACAGAGCGTGATATAACTTTTTCCCCGGAGCACAATAGAACATGGTTCTCCACACGATACTTTCTACACAAGTTCAATCAGAAATAGAAATGTTATGTCGAAGATTATTGAAATGAAATTTTGATTGATGATGTAGTAACATCAAATATGTTTAAGTGAAGAATTTCAATAAACGAGTTATTCGTACAATTTACTTCCACACTTTTGATTGTACAGAGTTGACAGAACTTTACAATAAATATAGTATTTGAAGGCAGGTTTAAATTAATTACATAAATAAATTAAACGCTTTTTTGATACAATCTTAGAAACAAATTATACAAAAAGTTAAACTTATTGCATATGGAAATTAAAGAACGTAATGCATAAGTTATTATTTATGTTAGATTAACTGTATTGATTACTTAACGAGTAAGTTTTTGCGCTAATTACAATACTTATATAATAATAAAAATATATATAATAATATAATATATAATATTTTGACAACGTTATGTTCTCAGATATATTTGTGTGTACTTATGTTTTATGTGACCTCAATATGATTAATGGCATGAAACAGAAAATTAAAATTAAATGAATGAGAACAAAGCAAGACCCACAGATATGTTAGAAAAAAATAAATAAATAACTTAAAATCAACTTACATACAAAGAAACAAATCGAAGAAACGGATAGCAACTATATCGACCTAGTAGAGAAAATAAAACAAAATATTTAAAAAATTAAATAAACTATAAAATAAAAACAATTTTTTAGCCAAAAACAACAAATTAATTTCCTCCTATCCTGTAAATCCCACCCACACTCTTAATATTCTCAAAACAATGATTAAAAGAAGCCAAACTATTATCGATACAAATTGGCTTCTTGTTCATTATTTGTTCTAATACTGTAATGTTGTGAAGTGAAAATTTATGAAATGAAATCACTAATTATATGCATATTTATAAATAAAATCAGTAATAAAAACATAGACCAGTGCTTAGAATAAATGTAGTAGCTGATGTTTGTTCACGGATGAGGTTAGGAATTACAAAAGGGAAATTTCAGTCTGGAAGGTCCTAAATGCTTAGGAAGACCACAAACGTCAGTTATAGATGAAGACGTTACTGCTACTTGAAGAGTGACCTAAAAACAGACAGAGGATACTTTAAACATTTAGCATCAGCAATTCGTTTGATTTTGCATCATCATTTGCACGTAAAGAAACTTTGTTATCAGATATCATATCAGACTGTTTATTTGAGTGTTTTATATGCCAAAATAATTTGTTTATGTGCGTTGTTTTTATTTTTGCCAATACTTAATATTATATATTCTTCTTAAAATTTGGCCCTTGACAATCGCAATTTCGTTGCTCGCCGAGATTCGCTAAAGCCAATCCTTAAGTTTTTATATATCTCCCTTTGGGACAACAGTGTGCACATTTCTAACTGCAATGTGTTTTGTTTGTTAAAAAATATATGTATCTTATTCTAGTATGTTTTACTTTTCTAAACAATGCACACATCTTATTCAAATATGTTTTATTTGCCAAAATAGACCCACATTTTTTGAGCAGGAGCTGTACTAAATTATATCTTTGTTGTCCCAAAGGGCGATGAAAACTTAAGGATTCGCTTTAGCGAATCTCAGCGAGCAGCTAAACTGCGAGTGTCAAGGACCAAATTTTAAGAAGATTATATAATGTTATAGATTGACAAACATAAAAACTATTTGTTTGTCAACCTATAACATTGTATATCTATAACATTATATATTCTTCTTAATATTTGGCTCTTGACACTCGCAGCTTCGCTGCTCGCCGAGATTCGCTAAAGCGAATCCTTATGTTTTTATAAATCGCCCTTTGGGACAACAAAACATACAATATAGTGCAGTTCCTGCTCAAAAAATGTGGGTCTATTTTGGCAAATAAAACATATTTGAATAAGATGTATGCATTGTTTTGAAAAGCAAAACATACTAGAATAAGAAACATATTTTTTTAACAAACAAAACACATCACAGTAAGAAATGTGCATTGTTTTGGAATTCAAAATACACTGTTGTTCCGAAGGGCGATATATAAAAACTTCGCTTTAGCGAATCTCGGCGAGTAGCGAAGCTGCGAGTGTCAAGGACCAATATCATTCAAACTCCGTTTGATGTATTTACGATGCAAATCTATCGCAGTTATTTGTTTCACCAATGCATAATTGTATATTTATAGTTAAAAATTAAAATGAAAATAATGTAACATATTGTGTAATAAATCTGAGATTCGGTGTGCTAAAATATCTTGTTCGCGAAGTAATTTGATACTTCAATGTCGGCAACCATATTTGTGGTGCAACGGAATATATTAACATTAATTATTACGTTAGAATATTTCAATAATAACTTTAGAATGACCAATGACGAATGGGATGCAAAGGGCTAAATGTAATTCTCCACAATGTTCTACAAGATTTAACGGAGACAAGGTGTTGAAAAACTTGTTTCTACTATACAACTGTAACCAGCAAAACCTTATTCTACTGAATAAATTGAAATTTACTGATTAATCATCCTTGTATAGAAAAAGACATCATTGTTTTACAGGGTATTAAGATTTGAACTAACATTTTTATATCAAATATGGTATTAATCGAAACAGTTGAAATTAAAACTGTAACTAATGTTTTCATTAGTTTTAATAATTATTAATTAGCCCTTTTTTTTGAATAACCCCAACATTAAGTCTAAATACAATCAACCAAATCGAAAAAAATCACAAATCTATATAATATATCTTTAAAGTCTTCAATGGACAATTTAATGACCAAACACCTATCTCTACCTCAAAATAATTTCTTTCTAAAAATGCACAAACAATTTACCTATAAAAACTAATGTATTCAGTATAAATTCACCAAATTATAATTTATCAAAGTTTTTGTTTAACATTTTATCAAATATTATGGAACATAATTATTGTAATAAAAACATAATACAAATAAACACACAGTCATATATAAACACAAACATTTTCTCCCCCCCCTCTTTCTAGCAAATAAATAAATATTTCTATTTCTGTCACTATACGTGAATTAATACTATGATAAACAACAAAGAGGGATTAAAACGATAAATATTAAAAATGTAAAATTATTTGTGGAATTATATACATATTAAACTATTAAACCGCGAAATAAGTAAATACCTCACAGATGTTTATATGTATGTCAAAAATATATCGCCAATATTAAATTTTGGTAATCTTGTGTTATATCCGTTAAGCGCTCATGATATTTAACAACATGTGGGCTTCTTGATAAAGAACAAACCTGCATGTAATCTTCACAAAATAAAGATTATTAAAACATAAAATTCAACTTATCAGTTTGTATCTCAGAATTAATTGAATTCGATTGTTATATGTATGGACTTAACATGATTAAGATATTGTCGTTGCAGGACCATAACTTAATCACACTGCATCGAACTCAGCAGAACTTTTTCAAAATTTACTTACATGCAGCTACTATGTTCATTGGATATATGTTTATTTTATAGCACTAGTTTAATTGCACATTAAGAGTAAAATAATACATTCTACATATACGCAATGGCATTTAACGTACATATAACATTTTACTTTTTTAATTTAAAGTAAATATTTTGTTTTTTGTTGCGTCACATCAAAAAGTTATAATATAAAACATGGAATTATATAAAACTAATATATATTTTGTTTTTTAATATAAAGCATATGTTCTCAAGTTACAGTTCCTCACCAAGCATAACAAATTTGATAAAAGAAATATGCATACTGTGTACAATATTACCTGTGCAGTTACCGTATACTTCCTCACTCTCTTGCGGACACAAGATCTCTGGGTCCCCCCTTAACTCAGTCTTTATCGGCACTTGATAGCTTTCAGATCTTAATTTATTATTATTAGTTAGTTTTGGTGGCCGGGACCTATGAACGCATTTGCTGCATCAGGATAAGTCTCAAACTGAGGTAGGTAAACCAATAATTATAAATCTTCTGCAATAAATCGCACGTCCAGAAATTATTACCTATTGCCTTTAACGAGAAATATTATAACATAAATTGTAACATAATATAGTATGTAATATAATTATTCAATTAGTCACACCAGGATTATGTGAATAATCAATAATTTAGTGGTTTGAGGATCTGGTGCTACATTTTAGTTTTAAGGTTTAAACATAAAATTCTAAATATCAAAAATAATTTTTTGTTGATATAATGCAATCATTTCGGAACTGCTCTGCTGAAAAAAGTTGGAGTCGCGGTGATATAATCGATTTTTTCTTAGTAAGATAGATTTTACTTTTTCTATTTTATGTTGATGTTATTTGTACACTAATAGCAATAAGATATAACTAAATCGACATATATAATTCTTACGTTAAGGTCAATCATCCGATCGGCGCCAGGCGCGTGAAAGTGATCATATATTTACTTGCTTTATCGTCATCTCAGTAGCTTAACACATATATCTTTACCAGGTTTTCCTTCACTTTTTTTAATTACTTTTATTTTAGGGGAACTGATATCTTTATAGATACGTAAACTGAAGAAATCTCAGAACTAGAAACATTCTACTTACGAATAAAAAATATACATAAACAAAATACTAGAAGTAAGTTTATGAAGCACTCAACACTATCGCCTAATAATAAATTTAACATTACAACTGATATTTCCCATTTTTAATTCGTTGTTACTTAAGTCAGTTGCACCTACTACAGTAACTTTGAGAAATTTCCACATAAAAAAGTAATAAAATCTACTTTAAAAGTGTTTTCTCGACCATTACAGCAAAATAAAACAACGCAACTTAATTAACAAGAACAGACCGCTGAGAGGTTTTTGATGTTCGATCTTTTTTAAGATTAACATACTATCGGATTCCACCCATAAAATGGTCGGTACAACCATTTTAATAAAATCGACACCTCGACATCTCTCGCAGGCACTTTACAGATCGCGATCTGAATTTACAATCATCATCCATTGTCTTCTATGTTCACTTGCCAAATTTAGATGGTGGTTGAATGACAAGAACGGAGTTGTTCTCTGAAGAATTCACATCAACGTGCGTGTTGCAATTATAGTAGTCCGAACTCAGCATGTACTTGTAAATTCGAAGATAAATTAACTTTCAGAATTTAACAAATAGTCTTGTTATGAGCATTGAGTTTTGGTTCTTTTTAGAAAATTTGCAATCTTGTTGCCATACATTAATTAACACAAAAAAAACTCTTAAAAATGTTTAACTATATAAAATAAACATTTGTGTAGGTTTCAATATTTAAGATATTTTTCCTTTGCTACTAAATGGCAGGTAGGCGATTGACAACATAAATTAAGTGTAATCTATCACCCACGCAACAAACGGCACGATTAAAGGTAGTTGAGTTGCAATTTGTAGTGACAGCTTGTAATTATGGAATATTTGCATAATTTAATCAATCGATACATTATTCAACAATGTCGCTTTTGAGACTGTGCTTAATTAACTTTAAATAGATATAAATGTTCGACAAATATATTATATAGAAATTAGATTTAACCAAGTATGTAGCTACAATTTTGCGATTACATAATTTTTTTTAATGAAAATTTAATTACTTATCTATAATATATATATCTTTTAATTTTTTTGTGCTGTGCAGTTGCAGTATTATAACAATTGAAAAGAAAGAATAACATTCTTGGGTTCTGTTTGTACTTGTACAATAAATCTTCCCCTAGGTGAAATTCGACGGGATCGTTAAACTTTTCCGAACTGGACAGAATTTTCTTCTTTGGCTAGATGTAAAGTATAAACAGATTTCATTAATATAAAAATAACAGTAACAAATAATTTTACCAGTATAAAAAATATAAATGATTTCCTAAAATTAAATTAAATAATTGCAATTCTCTTCTGATAACTATTATAATTAATAAAATAAGTTTTCAATTTTACACCAAGTAAAAATTGAACAATAATAGAATAGCTGATAAACTTATTTATTATTTAAAAACAGTTACTTAGGCCCACAAAGAATTAATTAATGTTAAATTTTAAAATAAAGGAAATGCGAAGATATTATGAAATCAAACGAGAGATCAAATCGTCAAGTAAATAAATTAGTATTATAGCTCATATAATACCAGATATACCGGTATTATGTAGGGTAGCGGATGGTACTAGTCTATGGCCCTGATAGAATAAAGACCATTTCAGGGTATGACGACCCTGCCATGCGCTGACTGCTGGCTTGTCCCTCGGAACAATCCTTGATCCTTCTCATGTGCCGTATATGATATATGATATATCCTTTCCTATAATCCCGTTTTTTCCAAAAACCCTTGCAGAAGGTTTTCTGTACTCGCAAGCTCGCAGTGAGACAGTGTGGTGTTTCAAGTCTCAACCTCCTTTCGGAATGAAAAGAAACAAAAAGAAACGACCCTTATTCTCCGTAGGCTATCGTGGCCTCGGAAATGGTGGCACCCGAGATCCCTCCGGGATTGCAGAGGTTGCTAAGAATCCGTGGAGTCAAAACTGCTACTAAATACAACTAGTTACCTACAACTGCAGAGCTCTTTCAAATCAAGTTAGACTGCAAGAGCTCGAACAAGAAGGCGACAAAATCAAGTGGAACGTCGTAGGACTCAGCGAAACGAGAAGAAAAGACGAAGATTTAATAGAGCTTCAACCCGGCCACATGTTGTATTACCGAGGTAACGAAATTGGGAGAACAAGTGGAGTAGGGTTCTTGACAAGAATATGAAACGGTACCTGCTTCAAGTATCCAGCATCTCTGACCGAGTAGCCTACCTCACTTTGAAAATAAATCGTAGATACAAAGTGCATATTGTTCAAGTATATGCACCAACAACTAGATATTCCGAAGAAGAAATTGATGAGTTCCACTGAGAGGTAACGCGAGCTGTAGACATAGTTCACTGCCAATTTAAATACCTTATGGGAGATTTCAACGTAAAAATCGGCAAAAAGTTAAAACACGAAATGAACGTGGTGAACGCCTTGTGCTATTTGCTGAGTATAACAGCATGAGCATAATGAACACGTTCTTTCGGAAAAATCCTGCAATAAAATATCAGAAACGAAATTGACTATATCCTAACTAACAAAAGAGATACCGTTAAGGACGTAAATGTACTTATAGATATAGAAGGCAGTGACCACAGAATTGTCAGAGGAAAAATTCAGATCTCCACAAGACTGGAAATAAGAAAACTAATTAGAAGATCAATAGAGTCGCCGGAAATGCAGAACTTGGGCAATAACCTAGAATTATCCCAGAAAATGCTAAGCACAAGATTAAATGGGTCACTAGATTCAACCCATTAATTCACGAAGATCATAAAAGACAGCCGTGGAGATACATTACAAACATGAAGCTGTCAGACAATACTAAGGCACTCTTGAAGCAACGAAGAGATGCGAAGAACAATCCTCACAGAATGAGCCAAAATACATGGAGTTGTGTAAACCTATCGGTGAAAAAATTAAAATGGAACTTCAAAGAAACAATGAAAATCAGATGCCATTAAGAACAACAAGAGCTACAAGAAAGCCATACAAATCATAGGGCGAAAATAAATAGTAGCGATGACTGATAACAACACTTGTATTACAAACAGAGACTCAATACTGGAATACGTCGCACAATTCTATGAAAAACTCTTTACGCTTCCGTAGAATGACAATAACACAGAAGAACCACATGACGTGCTGACTGCTGAAGTAGAAATTGCCCTAAACGAAATGAAGAATTGCATGGTCATGATAGAATAACAGCTGAACTAATCAAGTTAACACTAACACAAAGAAGCCAAAAAAAAATGTTCACCAAATGCATTCGATAACGGAAACTTCCACTGGAAAAGCTACTACAATACTAATACATGAGAAAGGTAGCTAAGAAGACATCAAGAACTACCGACCCATAAGCTTGTTACCAGCGATATATAAAATGTTCATAAAAATAATACTAAATCGCCTTAAGTCCAAACTAGACGCCATGCAGCCAAAAGAACAGGTTTTCGGAGTGTGTTCAGCACCATAAATCACATTCAAACCATAAGAGAAGTCACCAGCAGAACCAAGGAATGTCCACAGTTAATCCACATCTCAGGATCACTACTCCCAGAAATAAACAGGAGGATCAAATTGGTTTGGAGGGCATTCGGTCGTAATAACACCATATTCAAATCCAGAATGCCTCTCACCTTGAAAAAAAACGCCTTTGACCAATGTATCCCACCCTTACTAACATATGGCTGTGAGATTTGGATCGTGAATACAGTCATCACACCACCCAAAGAGCTATGGAGAGAAACATGTTAATAATAACGAGACGGTACAGGAAAAGAAATTAGTGGATCAAAGAAACAACCAAAGTGACTGACGTTATAAATAGAATCAAGTTACTAAAATGGCAATGGAGGAGGACCGATAATAGATGGGATCACGATGGTAATTGAATGGTATCCGAGGAACGCGAAACCAACGAGGAAATGTCCTATAGACAGATGGGATCGAGATGTCAGATAAATTGCAGGAACAGTTTGGTTTAGACTGGTCAATGACCGCGACTCTTGGAAAAACCTAACCCTGCGTTTACACCAAAAGCCGAACAACATAACAGCTTGAATTGTCAGTGAACAATACCGTTGTTCAGACGATAGATCGACAATAAAACTTAAACGGTAGAGGTATTTTTATGGTACCTAGTGTTCACGCATTTTACACCGCGTTTACACCAAATGCAGCATCGGCTTCTTTGGCACGACCTGTTTTGCTTGTATGTAAACGCGCCCTGAGGGAGACCTACTTAGCAGCATAGACTGACACCAACGAAACGATCTAGTTTTGCAGTCGATGTTGATGGTTGTCTCGGGTGAAGCCCTTTTTCATTGCCAGTAACAACTCGATGCATTACTAATTTTCTTGTGTGTCCTTGAAGCAAAATATCACAAGCTTTTTTTCGGTTTTCAATCTGTTTTTCACACTTTTGGATCTTTCCCATAGCCTTTACAGTTGTACAAGTATCTCGTGGCATCGGCCCTTGGTTGCGTACTAGCATCAGCAGAAAAGAGGGGGCACTCTAGTTTGTGCCTGAACGTTCCAGCATGAAGGTGAATGAAAGTACAGT
>JAUIMW010000744.1:0-15189 GCA_033557785.1 Enochrus cinctus
CATTAAGATATTTTTGAATCAATTTTTTTGTTAGGGTGAAGAAATATGTAAAAAGTAAGAATTTCTGGCTCTTTTTAGAAAGAAGAAAATTAAAAAAAACTGATTTCTTTAGATATTGATTATTTTTAGGTTCAAATAAAAGCCTTTCTTCCAAGAGTGAAGAATTATTTCAAATTAAACTTTTGTGAAAACTACGAATTTCTGGCTTTTTCTATAAATTCTTAATTTTTTATATTCTACTAATCAATAGAAAAAACCGTAAGCAATAAAGTACAAAAATTTTAGATGTAAATAAAGATATAGATGAGAGTGTAAACGGAGGACATTCCCTCTTTAATCTTATTTTTACTCGATACCAATAGAGAGATATTTACTCAATAATGCTACTTACGGATTTCTTATCTAAGAAGTAAAATATAAGTCAAAGGAAGATTTTAAAGATTAAGTACATTAATAACATGGAGGTTATTCCATGTCCTGTGGATCCCCTGGAAGTAAGTAAGTTCTTTTGTATTAAATTTACAATTTTTTAATAAAGAAATTAAACGAAAACCCACCTGTAATGTTATTTTTAAACTATCCTCTAAACAGCCTATCTTTACTGTGTAATTTTGTCACAAGATATCCGACTTTGTTAAGAATCCTTAAAATTTTATTTATTTTTATGTGAATATGTTAAAAGGATCTCCGCAACATTCTGGCAACAACCTGCCATAATTCGTTTCACTCTGGTGAAGGATTCTAATTTTTGAAAGCAAATTACCTTTTAGCAAAAATGGTGGATGAGCAAACACAAAACAGCCTCGAAATAAAAACGTCAAAAAAACACCTTTAAAGCTCAAAAATCGTAATTGTAACTTCCGTTTCCACATCTTGGGCACAAGGGCTTTCATCTGACCCCATAAAAATCCAAGAAAGTATACGTAAAAGCTAGGAAAATATTAGCGTTTTTGACCATTCTATTTTAACCCACAATAGAAATTCTTTTTTGAATTCTTATTGGTCCTGATGAAAGCCCATGTGCCTAAGATGTGGAAACGGAAGTTAAAACTACGACTTTTGAGCTCTAAAGGTGTTTTTTTGAAGTTGGTATTTCGACCCTGTTTTGCGTTTGCTCATCCACCATTTTTGCAAAAAGCTAATTTATTTTCTAAAATTAGAATCCTTCACCTGAGTGAAACCAATTATGGCAGGATGTAATGAGTAAGTTGAGAAGATAATCCTAAAATATTAACTTAAACAAAAATAACAATATAAATAAATTTTTCAGCAAAGTCGGATATCTTGTGACAAAATTACACAGAAATAATTTACCTGTTAAGAGGGTATTGTATAAAATAAAATTATACGTACGAGTTTTTCATTTAACCTTGATATTTTATTTTACCTATGAATTTTTCCCACTCTCTTTATTTCAAATAAATTTTTTTTTAAAAAATGTTAATAATAGTAGAGATCAATTCTAAAAGCCTGATGAAGTTATTTGCAAAACATAGAAGTTATATATTAAGTTTCTTGGAATTTGTGTTTTTTTTTGTACTGTTTTTATAATTTTTTAGTTAAGTTTTAGTGCTTATTAACACTAAAAGTAGAACCAACAGGGTCATGGAATGTTCTCCAGCTACTATACTTTTTAGAATTTTCTTATAAATTAAACATAATCAAATGTTTTAAGACGATTGGAGGAGAAGAAGACTTTACGTAAACTCCGTCCAGAAAATGTTTATCCCAAACCTTAATAATTCAAAGAATATCATCATAAAATTTTTATTTTTCTAATTTTTATTTATGAAGATGAAAGTTATGGAAGTAAAATGAACAAAAAGACAGTCTTCTCTTTCTAGAAAAACATAGAACCCTTAAAGTGTGTTTATTCTCACAGACAATACACCTTCAAGAAAAAGAAGGTATCAGGGACAAGTTTTAGAAGATGGAAGTTACAGATGTTAGGACTTAAAATAGTAGACCTTGAGCATTCATCTCAATTTGTATTACATCAATTTGAAAAAGACTTCAAGGCAAAAACAAAGACTGTGAGATGAATATCAAAATCTGATTGTGCAATCACCTAAAACATTTTTAATCATGGGAAGGTGAAAAAGCCTCTGGTATACCCCAAAGGAACATCAAGCACATTTCTTAAATCAAATCAGAATTTTATAAATCTTTACGAATCAATGCGTCAGTGATAGATATAACTATATATATTTCATTACTAATAATAACACAATAAACTACTTACCTTTTCATAATTAATCTCCAACTTGGTCGTTTTTTATTCAAAGTAACCGTAATTTTGAATGAAAAGCCAGGTCTTAGAAAGTGCATAAGTACAAAAAGGAGCAAAGTTTTTACCTACCCTTTTAAAACCTTTTCTAAAAGCGTGCCGAGCAGTGTTACCAAATTAGTCTCTCTTCTTACTTACTTGAAGAATACGTGTTTTTTCCTAAATACACTTAGATGGTATCACCGAACAAAGGTCAATTAATTTAAACTTATTTGCCATTTTTTTTTTATAAACAAAGTTTCGTGTATCAATAATATCTGATCTTTTTAAAATGCATATAATATATTATTTAAACAATAAAATATTTATTTAAATATTTTTCTAAAATTTGTTGAAAATTCAACCAAAATCAGTTAAAAAATTAAAAAAAGAAATATTAAGTAACGCTGCGCTAGATAAAACTCTTAACTGAACGTATGCAATGAGCTCTATCAACAATTTCTCAATTCAACTTTTACTCAATTAAATATTATTTTTTTATATATAGCTGCTAAATATTTCAGGTAAAAGTATAAAAAAATAAACATCAGTTTTTACAAATTATATTATCGAGTTTGATTGTTATAATTCATTCACACATTATGAGTATTAATATATTTCTATGTGATGAACTAGTTTTGGAATGTTTGCTTACAAATTAAATTAATAAATAATCTAGACATGATCAACTCCACGTTATGGAAGCCACATGTTATAATATTCTATAAATCTATTTATAATCTTATGTATAATGTATTTACAGGAATCAATAATAATTATATTTCAATACT
This sequence comes from Enochrus cinctus, assembly GCA_033557785.1. Taxonomy (NCBI): domain Eukaryota; kingdom Metazoa; phylum Arthropoda; class Insecta; order Coleoptera; family Hydrophilidae; genus Enochrus; species Enochrus cinctus. The sequence goes on from JAUIMW010000744.1 coordinate 3,058, forward strand.
GACAACGATGTGTGATTCCGTATTAGGTATTTTAAGTACAATGGCCACATTCAATTACTGTAAAAATTAAAATTTAAAATGATGGAAAAAAAATCTGCTATCTCTTATATCGTTACTTTACACTATCAGTATAAATTACAAATATCACGACTTCTCTGGCAATTTTATAACATATTTACAGTATACAAGAGAAAAAATTTACTAAATGAACGCAAAATTGGATACTTTACGTATGGCGACTAGAATGAATACTGAACACTTTTGTTCTTTACTAAAATAATCTTGGACTTGTTTTTTTCAATTAAAATTGAAAGTTAATTTCAACAAGAACAAATAAAATTACCAGAGCAAATAAGTAAATTTACAATTAAGAAATTGGTCAATTTGAAAAGGAATAATTTTAATCTACTTTTTGTGCATTCATTTTAACATTCAAGCTCTTACGTTATGGGAATGTACAGCAGTCTTCATAAAATTATAATAATACGACACATTTATAACATTGCAATATTGTTCTTGCTTATAATGCTTTTGCAATCGACAATGCTTTTTTTAATACATAAATGTACGCAACTAACATCTAAAAGTTGTAGTTTTCATAAAAAATTAAAATACCCACAAAAAATTATTACCTTTAATACAGAAAACATTCTACAAAATATGGCACAATTTGTTAAGGATTTCGTTTAAAAATTTTATATGATATGCTCAGCTGGTGCAAATATCACAGTTGTGTAAAAACGTTGAACATTATTTTTTTCAGCAACTGAAGTCGATACTACAGCAATATAAACAAGAATAACAATATTTCCACAATTTTTAGTTAATTTCATGTGACAAAATGTTTATAATACAAATTTGTTAATCTCATTAAGGCAGCACATTTTTAATTCATTTAATAATAATTTTCAATAGAAAGTAATAAATAATTGCACACGAATGACTATGATTTTTTTATCACTTAGACATTTTAAGCTGTGCATACAGGCACTATGGATTGTTGATGTGGTATTTTAAATTTGAGCTACAGTTCATTCGTCAAAATATTTTGGAATTATCTATTGTTATATTAAAATAACATATTTAAATTCTTTTGTAACTATTGGGGTGAAAAGTACCTACATCATATAAAAATTCAGTGCTATTTGATAATGAACTGTAGTTAAAAATTGAGCAGGAATTACAAATTGTAATAAGGCTAGCCAATCCGGTTTGAATCGTATAAAAGCTAGCAACGTGAATACTAATGTCGTTCCTTCAAGAAAAATTTTGTGAATATTTAAAAAAAAATGTATCAATGTACAGTTTGGCAAATCTAATCTGGCCGAGAAGAGAGACAAACAAAAACACATGAAACGTCATTATTTGGCAGATGCCATAACCGATTCATCTGCTTCATTACATATAGTATATGACTACATATGAAAATTAGGGTGATGCCACTACTAAGCAGTTTTACGGTCAACTTGAAATTTCTCAATATTGGGGAATAGATTGCACCAAATTAAATAATGTAAGCGATGCCGCTTTGTTTCATTGAAAATATGTTTGACCAACTGTCCTTTTACATACAACACAACAAATATCAAGCAGAGATAAATAAAACCTTTATACTTGAATGTAACTGCTAATGTTTTAGTGGTCTACGGTTTTCATGTTCTTGGAATATTTAGCTCGGCCAGTTAAGAATTGGGGTCTGTAAATATTGGCTTTTATTTTATTTCTATTTAGGAGAATTACTCGACATTAAAATTCCTTTTTCTTGCAGGAAGCATCTAAATATAAGGAACATTTCAATTATAATTAAAGTTTGATTGGCAGTCTTATTAATACTTGCTATAAAAGTAGCTTACGTAACAATATATTCAGAAGCATTATTTTTCGAAGGCAACCGAAATTTACAACTAAAACTTCTGCTTTCTCCAATCAAATCAAACCCGGGAGAGTCAGACATTTTAATACACGATGTTCCTGAGTCACAGATCCAAAAACTCAAAGCACAAAGAGCCATGGAATTCACACGTGTCATCACAGGATCATCCGTAGTCCTAGATAAAGGAGTTAAACGCCAAACTCTTTTGATTTGGCTCTTTAAGATATAGGTAAACATTTCACCTTTCTATCATTCTAAAAGTAGCAAGACTCCTCGATTTCATTCTGGTAAAAGTTGCCCTTCCAACAAACATGTACCAACTTGTAGGGATAACACTGTTTTGGATAGCTTTCAAAATGCATGGCACCCCAATGACTGAGTTGAACCTGGAGAACATCCTCTTATTTTGTAAAAACGCATACACATCAAAACAGCTTCTAGACATGGAGAAAAAATTACTAAAGTTTTTCGATTTTAACATCAATGTTGTTGACCCAACGGATTTTTTTTCTTATTACTGCAAACAACTTCTGGTCAGCGATAGGGATATTCAAGATTTAGGCTTTTACATTTTGGAATACTTCGCCCTATTCCAATATTGTTCATGCGTCCTACCTTCAAACCAGGCATTTTCAGCAGTTTACCTAATTTTCGAGATTCTTTACCGTGAAAAAATTCCCATGCTGAGACTTGGCTCGCGTTATTTTGAACACATGCGAAGTATTAGAAGCGAAAAATAAAATGCTTAAAGAAATACATAACAACACTATAAATCAGAATTACATTCAACAAAATTTTTTTTAAACATGTCAGACGTGGGTAGACTTTTTCACTTGCCTTTTTATGTATTATGATATATTTACACTAATAAAAAAATCTTGGTATCTTGGTACCAATAATTGAATTACAGCTTCAGCTTAAATTTGGTGTTCTTGTTATTTTACTCTCTTTATGAGAAAGAATGAAAATTTTGAAGTGCCATCCACAATTCCAGAGTTCTACATTAAAGAGCCCTCGAAAAATCGTTACGTTAGCTTAGATTATAAAAGTATTAAATATTTTTATTACGACATGAATTCCCGCTCCATGTCGGCCAACGATGGTCTTTGCCGCGACCTTCTTGCCTGTAAAGGCACAGTGGAGTCCTGTGTCTGCCCAGGTACATTTAAATCCATAAGAGTTGGCGAGAACCTTACTCTGCTTACAGAACTGTTGCTGTCTTTAGCTGAAACATAACTGCTGTCATCACTCGTCAGGCTATCGGGAGGAGTGGGGTTGGTAGGAGTATTTCCTCCAGAATGGCCTTGTGTAGCTTGATAGTTATTCCTTTTAAGACTTGACCGCAACTTAGTGTAACCTGGTGTTTCCAGTGCCGATGGTCTTTCGGAAATGCTGGAAGAATCATGTGAACTTTGTCGGGTAAATGGGCTTCCATAGTCGTAGTCTAGTTGTTGCCTATAATTAAATTTAATAAATTAGGTTTTTATTCAATGTGTTATGGAGCAGAGATACAAATATGAAATTGAAGTTGTTGGAAAAAGGTATAATTACCTTCTTAAGAAATGAGTTGGTGTGTAATTGCATTCATCTTCCAGTCTAAAGCTAGGATTGACGTTTGAACCGCTAGTAGTTGTCGAGCTAGCATTAGAAACATTTGAAGGTGTTCTTCTGTGTGTATGAGTTGGTAAACTTCTTTGTGGTGTCCGTGAGCTACGTGATTCACTATGGCTACTAATACTACTAGGGTTATCATAGGCGTAATCAGTTCCGTAACCGTACATGGTGGTTGTTCCACTATATTCTGAACTGTAACCTCCGTAATTGTGGTCATGATGGTGTCCATAATATGCAAAGTTCGTGTCAGTCCTATAGTTACAGTCAGGCCTTACACAGCATCCTATACAGTGACCACCATCAGGTTGTGTTCCTTGGTAATCGCCAGGTATATAAATTGTAGCAGCGCGCTCATAAGGTGTGTACAGTTCTGAGCCATCATTGCTTGTAGAACTAGATTTTCTACGAGGTGATGGATTTGGAGTTATGTTAGAGTGGTGCTGGGGTGAATCCGTAAATCTAATAGGTTTTTGTTCGTCTTGCTGGAGAGTCATCAGTTGCGAACCTGTCAGCATTGGTCGGTAATGCCTTGTAGGACCATGGTACGTGTTATGGCTGTAGCCACTTAAAGTAGAATATTCATATTCAGAAATATCTGATGTTTTCCATTGCGTAACGTCAGATCCTGCTTCTGGCCTATAGAGAAATTAAACGGTTTAATAGACATTTAAACAATAGTGCTATGACATACCTATTTGGTTGTAGCCTTGGATGTAAAGGAGAAACGTTAGACAATCTTACATCGTATCCTGAAGCAACACCAGCTAGCATAGCAGCTATGTTGTATAAGACTAGTTCAATTATACTTAGTTTTGGTTTCATCCTTACACCTTAAACAACAAATTTTATAAATTTAATGTTTTTTCTTCTGTAAAAATCACATTAGTGAGCATTTTTTTTTTGTATAATTGTGCCCTGAGAAAAAAGAACAATCAAAGCAATTGATACATGAAAGCAGTGAATATGAAGAGCATTTAATGCTTACAGGCACATTCTTAATTTAAAAAGCTTAATATATGTTTTAAAACAAAAAATATATTCTCACCTTCCAGATTTTTTAAATGGGTACTTACCATCTGTATTATACAAGGTCGGCATAGGCACATTAGGTCGAATACTTCCGGGTATCGGATACTCAGGTCCCCAATCCTCAGGTGGCACGAAATCTGTCAAATGACAAAGAGGTCTAGGTGCTTGCTCAACTTCAACTTCTTATTTCTATTAACCAACACTATAGAAGCCAATACACACAGACATGATATATTTACATAGCTCTCTACGTCAGTTCACTAAAGTTGAAAATTATTACGTGATTTAGCAAGCAAATGAACAAAAGTTAACTTCCATTGTTAATTTTTTTCAAGTATTTGTTCCTTTGCCCATATTTTAATTTTATTAAAAAATAGGTAATAAAAATTTACAATTAAAGTTCCATCCTGCTGTTATTTTACATAAGTATATATAAGGATTTTTTTTTTGAATAGCCGCCTTTATTCTGTAATTATGGTAAGTAAAATTCGATTTATATTTTAACATAAATTTAAGTCCAACACTGTTAAATAATATCAATGAATACATTTATTATAGAATTAAGCAGTTAATTCATTTTAGTTTGATACATTTAAATTGATATCATCGAGTTTTACTGTAATTGTAACATAAAAACACAATAAAACAGAATAAAAGACATGATGCGGAAGCTAAGCAACATGTGGATGGTAACATCAGGGCAAATAAATTAACTGTTAAATTTAAAAAAAAAAGTACTCAAAAGTTAATAGAAAGGAAGTATGGACGTGCTTAACCCCAAAAAAGGTCATGCGAAAATAAAATACAGCAATTAAAAAACATTATTACGATGTTTATTGAAAAATTAATATACATATTATATAACCATCACCAAAGGACAGGATGGGCACTTTCTTAGCTCAAACTGCAAAGCGTATTTTAAACCTGCAAATTTTGAACTCAAAAAGTGCCGGATATTAAATACATACTTACAAATTAAAACAGCATTCTTAAACTAACTACACAATAATGTAATAAAAATAATAAAAACTACAAAAAAACAGAAACTTCAACTTGCAAAAAGCATTACAATTATAAATAAATTATAAACGTGCTTTTTTGTGCTTCTTAAACATAATAGTGTAGTACAGCTATCTAAGTAAATATATAAATAACTGGATTGTTTATTTAAATACTATATTGTGACTTACAGACAATATTTGGAAGATTTTCCTCTGATATACCTTTATAATAAAAAATCAGTGTGAAAATTCAATTCGCTGTAAATATGAGTCATTTACTTTTTTAATGAAGGCGATCTACCGATATTTCGGAGGGTGAATGAAGAAACTTTGTACTTAGATGAAGAAATTACACTGCTGCTACTTTATTCCAATACTAAAGTTCATCAGGTACTAATCAATTTATAATTCACTTTAATTTTTTATTTATTAAATTTTAAAATATGAAGCTCTGGGGGTTCCTATTATACATACATTAATATAAATTTCCAATTAAAGCAAAAAAATTAAAAATATAAACTTAAAAAGAATACTTTAGTTACCATTATAAATTAATAGCTAATCTAGAAACTCATAACTACTGGTAAAAACGAAACAAGCAGCAGCGCAACTCCTAACTTCAATCTTTCAGTAATTTTTCAGTATCAGCATCTTCAGCATTACAAAAATCATTTTCAAAATTCAATAAATTATTGTTACTTACGCCCTTAGCAATAACAAAATTATTCGTTTTAAAAACTGAATCATAGTGAGACTCTGTAATATTCCCAATTGACCTACTCAAATTTTGATTCAAATGCGAGCTGTTATTTGGGTAGCTATTGTTCCTACCGGTACACCGAAACGGTTTAAATTCAGACAAGTTAAAAGCAGACACAAATTTACTGACTAACAACTTAGATGTAGTCGTATCTGTTTTAGTAGTGGTAGTAGAAGTGGTATTGTTATCACCAACAACAATATTTTGGTTAAGAACGCTAGTTTTGGATGTAGGTTGTATTGGTTTACCTATATCATGAGGAGGTCTCGTAATCACAATCCTTGACTGAGAATTAGGAAGGTTGGGGGCACTTTTTGACCATACTCCGCCCGGTCTGGGCGCCGGTCTTATCGGAATCCTTTCGCGCTGGTGAAACGTACTAGGGCCCCAAGTCTTGCCTTTAACGCCATCTGCAGGAACTGGAAGAGAACAATTTAACTGCTAGTAAATATCAAAGATTCTTGATTTAAACCTTTCACACCCCTTTCTCCTCATTGTGATGTACAGATGATTGTGATTTCTGATGATTAAATTTAATTTTTAGCCGATTCTCACAACTTTTATTATTTAGAAAAAATACAGCTTCAAAATATTACTAACTTTACTGTGAATTACGATAATAGTGAGTACCAAAAGCTACCTAAAAAGAATACTGTCTGAAGATGTTTTAAACAAATCATCATTTTTTTTAACATTATTTATAAAAATACATGATGAACTTTGGCTGCCATCTAAATCTAATGCAATCATTCTCTACAAAATCAACTAAATTCAACTAAGAACTATAAAATATTTCAAAGCTGTATTTTTGTGCCAAAGAAAATTGTGACTGAAAACGACTAAAATTTTGAATTTTGTGCTCAAACAAACGATAAAAAAAATGAAAGCATGTCATACTCTTTACGTTCACAAAAGCGTAACAAATTCATGCTTTCACTCACATGCCTCACAAACACTAGAATCGTAACTCAAAATCTAAATTTGAAAAACTTACGAGCTATCGCTCTAAGTCTCGTGATGGCCGGTGATCCAGGAGGACTATGAGGCGATATCACCCCGCTCATCGTCTTAGGATCCAAAGTATGCTGCACCGTTATCGTATGGCGAAAATCAGAAGGAAAACTAATTACTGAACCAGGCTCTTTCTTCAGTAGTTTCAGCCGTGACCTTTTAAACTTCCCTGGAAAAAAACGTGAGCATTAGAAAATTTTAATGTAAAATAGAAAAAGTACCTTTTCTTTTGTTAGGCGTAGGTGTATGCTGTTTAATAATGAAGTGCAGTTCGCGCTCCAATAGGTCGATCTCTCTTGCATGAAGTTCCTGCTCCTTTTGCCGAAGTTGTTCCTCATGCATCCTTTGTTGCAACTGGGCTTTATGGAGGTCCTCTTCTCGACAACGCAGCTCCTGCATGAATTCCAACACTTTAAAATTTGCTTTTTGGAAATAATTAATTTCTTTCTAATTTAATCTCTAGGTCGAGCATAAAAAATTCTACATGACAATTAAGAAACTACTTTAGTTTTAAAATAAATTGTTTACCTCTTCAAATGATTTACAAGCCTTCAAGAGCAGCATAAATAAATTTAAGCGGTGTGTAAAAATTTTATTTAAATTAAAAGAAAAAAAACAGTTTACCTTTTCCTTCCTGCGAAGTTCCAATAGAACCTCTTCGATTTCTTGACGCCAGTCATCTTGCATCGTGTGGAAGCTTTCATGAGGTGTTTGAGTGAATGATGAGTTGAAAATGTACTCTAGCGATTGGGAAATGTCTTTGAATGAAGGCCTTCTATGTGGATCTGCTTCCCAGCAAGCTGTAAAAATAAACAAAGTTTGTGAAGTCATTTTAATATAATATAATACTATATTTTTTCAAGAGTCCCATACATAAGTGTAAAACATGTCAATGGAATAGAATAAATGAATAGAATAAAAGCAGAAAAAACATTTGAGACATCTGTTTTTAAATTTTCAGATTGGTAGTTGCTTAATATAGAGAAGGTTCTAGATATTTTCTATAGATCACTCTTTCTACAGAGTTTATTTATTTATTCTAGCACTTTGTACTTGAGTTGTCCATGCCTATATCCAGTAAAGATGTTGAAATTTTTTAATGACAAAGCCTTCTTTTTTTGATTCCTCAACCAGTGTTCCATCATAGATAATACAGTCAATATCTTTTTACTGCAAATGATAATTAATTTGTTCAATTTTGTTTGTGATCGATTGTGTGTTTATATTGATTACAGCTAAGTATGTCGTGTTGAGTACCACCTTTTGAAAATTTTGTTGCTTTGAAAATTTTTTATTGTTCAGCGATAATCTTCTCAAATATCTTACTAGCTTTCAGAAGGAGAACTATGAGTCTATAGTTAGATATATCTTTTTTATTTTTCTTTTTAAAAATCGGTTTGACCATGGCATTATAAAGCTCAGTAGAAAAGGTTTTTTGATGACCCCTGCTATATATTAGGTTGTTTTGTCCATTTTAATACCATATGTTTTTGTAGCTCCATATCTCAATAAATATTTATTGTGTCGTGGTATATACTGATCGATAGAGAATTTTGTACTCTATACATTGATAATGTTACACAGCTTGCCACACTCTTCTGCATCAGATTCCTCGACCCTGACTAAGTGCATTCTATTCTCTACACTCTCAGATAAATGTATCTGTTTTGCCTTTATAGAATTGTTGAGACAATTATGTTAGTGTAATCATGCTCTCTATGGCCAGTCTACCTAGGGATTGCACAAACAATATATCTAAGACAGCCATTCAGCTTAAATTCCACACATACTCGGAAGTCCTGCCTCTGATTCTGCAGCTTATTTAATAAACCTTTGCCATGGTCATCAGACAAGCCCAAGAGCCCAGGCCCACATTTCTCGATGGAGATTCTGGAATGATTAACATTAGGGAAGTTATATTTCCACCCTATATTGTACCGACCTTCCTTGTATTTTTGAACTTCACATTTGAGCTTGTTAATTTTTTTCTTCAGCTCCAGGGTGCAGGAGTGGTATTTGCTTAGCTGTAGCTTTTGCTCACTTATGGTTTCCATACAAAGCTGATTCCATCTGTATGCACTCCTCTTAGGTGTTTTTAGGTTTTGTTTCAGTTTGCTCTTGAGTAGTTCCAGCAGTTCATTTTCTTCTTTTAACTCTTTAATAGTTTCTTTTATGATCTTTAAATCATCTTTGAGTATTGTCAGAATAGTCCTTTCACATCAATAGCAACAATTATGTGGTTTCAATTTACAACAAGTAAAATTGAATTTGTTTCTACTTGTGCATTTGAACTAGCTGCCTTTGTTGCGATTTTAAAGATGTTGTGAGGTCTGTATGGGCATTAAAAAAATAAAAAAGTTAACTGGAAAGAAAAAGTTAACTTATTAAGAAGCATTGCAAGCAAACCGCCAATTTAATTTTCCTTTAAACACATGTGTGTAAGAACGCAGATGTAATAAATCATCTTGTATACTACGACATGAATATTAAAATATTTTATTCTGATGTCAAGCACTTTACATGTCAACGTCTACTGATGGTGTCTCAATTACTTATGCATAGTGTACCTCTCGGAAAAAAGAATACTGAAAAGAATGTTGCATGAATAATACAAATTCAGGTGTCTGTATGTAAATATGCCAGTTGAAATTGTAAATGGAAATCCCCAAAATTCTAACCACTGAAACATTTACACCCGACGGGATAATAAAATCTGTCAACCGCAGGTTTATGTTATAGTTTGTGTATGCAAATGACACGTCGTTAAAATGAACATTCTATTCAAAACAGATCACTTGGAAAGCGTCGAGGATTTATGTAATTTTATTATGTATATTTATTTCAAAATTTTGTATGTTGATAAAGATACACAAGGGCCACGCAAAAATTATAAATCGATCCTAATGCTGTGACGTTTTCATTCATGATATGAACAAATACATGTGCAGCGGCAGAGCCGTAGCATGAACGCAGGGGTAGCTGCAATCTGAACGCACTTAGTAATGTCTGCAAACCCGGTATAAGGTCCCTTATCAGCTTTACAATTCAAAGTTATTTCAGAATTTACGAAAACTACTCCCTGCTAAACGTGTTCTTTTCCTTTTTAATACACCCTTATCTGATACGAAAAATATTTTCATGTCGTGTGCGGCCCATCTCGTTAACATGAAACCCAACGTTGTTACATAAAATGCCATAAATTCAGAGTAGTAATTCCATAGGATGAATATTGAAAGCGGCGTCGCCGCCGGTTCCCTTCTTTACGTATAAAATACACGTACAAACGACGGAAGATGCCTTAAAGCGGCGTGACGGAAGGAAGGTTAAACCAACCGCCTGTATGTAAGAAGGAATTCCCGCTTATGTCGTATTCCTTTAAAAATATTAACAATTTTAAATAAATATTTATTGGTATTTTATATTTTGCATATTATTAAAAAAAATTTCACTAGTAAAACTGAACTTTATACAAAATTACATAAACTATAACGTAAAATGAAAAAAAAAATATATAACGCGCACAAAAAAAACAATTTCTAAAGAAAATTGCAAAAAGATAAATAAAAAACATTAATTAGTTATAAAATTTAATACAAAAAATAAATCGTATAAAATGAAAATCAAGTATAATTATTGTCCCATGTTTACTTTCTTCAGCCATTAATACTTGGTAGTACCTCCTCAAGCTTCAATGACGGCTCTCAAGCTGTTCTACCAACTTTCTTGTTACAATAGAGGATTGGTCTGCGATCACTAATTTTGGCAACAATCCAGTTTCCTCCAGTTTCGTAAGAGCATGGATAATAATTTCATTCATAATTTCCTTGGAAATGCCAGTATTTGTAAAAAAATATGCCAATTGAAATTTCCAAGTAGAAAACAGCCCTCGTCCCAAATCTTCGACGCCTTCAACCAAATCCAAAGAATTGTTATATTCGATTTTTTCTTGAATGTTCATTTCATCAAAACATAATAGCATACATTTTTCCTTTGTTTACATGGTCGCTGCCTTATGTTTCAATTCGTTAAAAATGATGTTTTAACCAGGTAAAAAACTATTTTAATTGTTCTATTTTCTTCCGGTACAAAAGACAGGCAGAATCGGAGAATTAAAATACAATCCAGAAAAAAACTCTTTTTCGTTTTTGGTCCAAATGCCTAGTTTTTTCCTAATTTGTGTTAAGCAAAAAGTATTATCCGCTGGTGATGGAAAATGGGATATGCTTATGTTGAATGTTTTTGTAGCAAGCAACCTTTTCCTTAATTTACAGTTCTGTGTACCTAATTTTTTACTCACATTTGCTTGCCGTAAGATCTGTGCGGGCAACTTAAGGATTTCTTTTGTTTTCGGCTGCTTCTGTTTCATTATCACTTTCTTCAATGAGGTTTTGATGAGATTCTCCTTGAAATTTAACCGCGGAGTAGGTCCTCTGTGGTGGCAGTCGAGATCCAACTAAGGAACTAGATGATATATCTTCTTGGAATTTCAATGGAATTACTCTTTTTTTAGTCTTTTTGCACCTGGCATATATAGTCTCCCGCTTGGAAATGATCTCCACAGAGATATTTCGTTTTCCATCATTTCGGCAATAAATCAATTAATTTTATCAGTACCTTACTGATTTATATCTACAAATTATTTTTCAAATATGTGTCATAAAGTCCAATTAAAAAAAAAATATTTAAGATTTACTTTTGAAATGCAACCGCTGACATGTCCATCTTACTTGTGTAGTTCTAAAATTATTTAGATTGAAAAAAAATTGATTGATTGATTCAAAGATAAATACTATCATTCAAATTAGCGTTTTGATACAAAACTATTAAAAAAATACCTGGAAAAT
>JAUIMW010000745.1:0-15182 GCA_033557785.1 Enochrus cinctus
TTAATTATTCACTTCTAAAGCAACTAATTCTTTCAATTCAGAATCAGAAAATAAAGTAAACACGGATCCTACCAAAGTGAAATTACTAAAAAACAAAATACCAATGACGAAAATGACTTCAACCAAAAAAACCCTTGTGACAAGATTGGACAAAATAACATTGAAAATTTAGAAAAAAGTAACATTAAAAACGTAGAAGAAAGTAACGTTAACGAAAACACCACAGAAAATATAGAAGAAAGCAAAATTGAAAATCCAGAAAGAAACATACATAAAAAGGAGAAGAAATCACAAGAAAAGGAAAATAATATCCCAAAATTTAGAAACAAACAAAATGACATTTTTGACTGAGAAAAAACATATCCTACCAATTTTATATAAGGCTTGCAGGAATACAAAGCATTTCTTTGAAAACAAAAAGAAAAATTTAAGAAGCAAACAAGAAAACTTCATTAATGAAAACAGAGCCTACATAAATCATTAAATAAAAAAAATAAAGATAAATTAAAATAAAGAACAGCTTAGAAGAAATGAAGAACTACTTTATAACTAAACAATGAAAAATAAAAACGAAAGTTATTAGAAAAAGAAAATCTTGAATTATTTGTAGAAGAACAAAGGAAAACAATTACCAAAAAAAAGGGAAAAAAAGAAAATACCGAAAAATAAAAATTCTTATTGACATATTGGAAAACATTTAAAAGACTCAAGAAATGAAAATTATCTATTACAGCAAGAAATAAATAATATGAAACAGTCAAGTAAAACCGACAACGATAAATTTGTAAAAAATTCAGAAAAATGTTTTCCTGAAAGTGAATTTCAAGAAGTTTTAAGCAAATTATAAAAGCAAGATGCTCGATTTAAGGCTTTAATTTATGTAGGAGAAAGCAATAAGGAAATAGTAAATATAGTTCGAAAGAAAACATGCAACATACATTAGGAAATATTTGTACACAACAAGTTGTAAAAAAAGGAATAACTTCTAAGAATATGGATACTGCAATTAGAAACTTAGTAATTAAAATTGGAAACTTACTGTCAGAAGTTGTTACAACAAAGGAAATTGCAAGTAATGAAATAATAGAGTAATTTCAATGAATTTCAAAAGCTAATACCTGAAAATAAGTCAAACAGCCTCAATTATTCTTCACAAATGTTTAATTCAGAAAATCAAGTAAATATAAACAGTAAATTAGAAGATGGAGAAACTAATAATAAAAAAGAGTGTAAAGATAACCTTGAAGCAAACACAAAAGAAAATATGGATAAAATTAAATCTGAAATTCAAGAAATAAAAATTGGAAAACCAAAGACAAAACACCACATTGTTATAATTGTCAGGAAAAAAAATCAAGAAGAAGTAAATTATACAAATACTACATGATAAATTTTCCCCTAAAAGGCGGAGGAGTTATAAGTGCGGCCCTGTTTCCCCTCTTTTTATTTTCAAAACTTATAAAAGGCAGCATTTGGCACCAAATGTCATTAGCTTTGCGCAGAGGCGATATCGTAGCCAATGAAGTAAAACTGAGGTGCGATTATTGCTAGTTGAAAACTTTTAACCAAATGTCAGCACTATTCGATTATCTTCGAGATGACTCTGTTGGGTAAATTATAACCTAACATAAAAAGATACATTATTAATCAAATATTAAAATTAAACGTTGACAGTTATTAGTCAGTCTGAACTAAGTAAAGCTATTTTTACGACAATAGTTTTAATTTAAGAACAACTAATTTAATTACATTATTTAAAGAAACAAAAGATTATTTTTAAAAAAATATCAAACATTACATTTCGACAAACGTTTTATTTAAGTTAAAAGCAGAGTTTATATTTATTAAAAAAAAACAATTTATTGCTTTACGTTAACAAGAATTATTTTTATTTTATTTTAAAACAATTTGATACTGAAATTAAAAAATACTAAACAAATAAATAAGTATTTATAAATGTTTTAAGGGTAATTTAAAACCAACAAAATTAGTTACACTTTTTATAAAATATCGTTAAGTTACCAAAGAACTTAACTAGTGTGTCTTGAATATGTGGGGATGTATCAATGCATACTGTGTCACATGTTCACTATAGAAGTTTGTCTAGTATTCCTGCTGTTTACCTCTGAGAATACGTATGCTTCTGGAGTTAAAGAATATCCTCCGACACAACTTCACTGACATATTGCATTCCGTTTTCCATAGCGTTCTTCGCTAGATTATCGACGTGCTCATTCGGTGTTATTTTAACATGTGCTTTCAACCAGTAGAACATAATCTGGAATCCATCAATTTTGCAACTTGGTTAAGAATCTCTCTGATAATTGGATTGGTGTTTAAGAGTGGGTATCCGCTAGAAAATCTTTCGAATACACTTTGGTTATCGGAAAACAACCATGGATCGTTCTTTAAAGCATTCAACTATTTTAAGGACCTCCAGAATATCAACAGTCTCAGCAGTAAAATACGATGCAAGCTTATATATCTTGTACGGAGAATCCGTTATAAATTGGGAAAGTAGCTTTGGGGCTAAGTAGGACTTCATTGTAAGATATCGGTTTCTAGTCATGCCAGATCTGTATATTTAAGTTTTCAATCTGAGCGTAGGCCTTCTCTAGGAGAGGTGTACTTCCTACGCAAAACCAGAGGTGGCTCAACCGCTTCTACATGCAAGGCATCAACAGGGGTGGATCTCAAGCTCCCAAGCAAGATCGGAGTGCCTTATTCTGGATAACATCCAGTCTTTTCAGGTATGTCCTACAGTACAACACACATCCATAGTCTAAGGGAGATCTTGTCAACGTTCTGTGGATTTTCAACGCAGTAGCACAATCCATCCCTCACCGTACATGAGTTAACATTCTTAGCTGGAGTTCGATTCCAACATCTGCACGAAACGCTGTAAATAAAATTATTTAAACTTATAAAAACATAAGACAAGATCTTATCAACCTAAGGCAATTTAATATCCACCCTCTATTATTTATGACATTTCAATACAAAGTGGCGACCAAAGAAAGGAGGTGGCACTTTCCGTACATTTAAATGCTCAAGAAGGAATGGATTTACGCGAAAACCGCTTAGTTGTAAAGGTAAATGTAAAGGTAGCACAAAAAACCACAACATTACCTCAACCAACACAACAGACCTATGATTATCATGATATTAGTAAAAAATGAAAGGCTAGTTCACCTCCCATAATCGACAATTTTAGTCAGTTGCCACTGAAACCAATACACTATGGGGTTCTCAATGGCGAAACCCCTCAGGAGAAGCACTTGTGGAGGCTTTAGATTTCGTGCCATTCGTAGTAGTTAATACTGGAGAAACGACCTTATTAACAAGTCCACTCTCACCAAAGTATGTTCCGGATATCACTATGTGCAGCAGCGATTTGGTAGGTTCAGTGCAATGGGAAGTTTTAAGCAACACAATGATATCAGATCACTATCCAATTTTGATAATCACTGCTCTCAGAAAGGTCAACGTTAAGAAAAATATCACATACAAATGGAAAGTTAATAAAGCGGATTGGAGCTTATACCAATCTGTATTGAGTGAAATACTCCATCAAAAGATATAAATGGGGAATATGACAGGTTAAAACTTATATTAACAATGCAGCAGATAAAGCTATACCCCAGAACAAAAAAGTAATTATAAAATAACCCCAGTTTGGTGGTGCCAAGAATGCGATATGATGATTGAAAAAAGAAAACAACTACTATGCGCATATAAAATAGATCCTTCGTTTGAAAATTTTAAAATCTAAGTCCAGAGGATATCCATGGATACTTAAATCAATTAGCCAAGGCAGGCTCTGCAATAAGCATAGAGGACAATAATATCCAGGATGGCAATCAAAATAGCTTTTTCAATTAACCGTTCTCATTGCGCGAACTGTTATTTGTATTAAGCCGTGTGTCATATTCGAGTCCTGGTCACGATCAAATCAGTTATCCAATAATATATAACTTACCTGAAAAATCCAAGGAAATCTTAATAAACATATACAATCGCATTTGGTTAAACGGAAATTACAGACTTCAATGAAATAATTATTGTTCCAATACCAAAGTCAAATGAAAACGAGATAAAATATCGGCCAATTTCCCTACTATCATGTTTATTGAAAACCTTTGAGCGCTTTGTAAAATTGCGGCTCGAATGGTAGTTAGAGGTAAATAAGCTACTTCCTGAAATACAGTACGGTTTTAAACGCGGCAAAAGCACTGCTCGTGCCTATAAATAAATATTTTGCGCATTTGTTTGCTGATTAAAGGAATTCTATATTTAGGATTCCATACAAATTTTCACATTTAATTGCAAAAATGTACACGAACAGAAAAAGGTCAAGCGGTCAGTATGCAGATTCAAGAATTGTGACAGAGGGTCTCCCTCAAGGAGCTGTTTTGAGCCCCTTGCTCTTTAACATATACACAAAAGATATACATGATAATACATTTCTGCTTTTATACAACCCAATTTACATGGAATGAAGTTAAAAGTCGATTCAACTATCTAGGATATTGTCTGAAAATTTGGCTACAAGATTAAGGATTCGAACTATGCGAAAGAAAATCAGCATGCCGCATGACGAATATTTCGACCATTAGGATACATACATTTAACATTCCAATTGTTAAATATTACAAATATCTAGGAATGTATTTAGACAATAAGCTTACCTGAAAGAAACATATAGAGGGCAAAAGTGAAAAGGGATTAAATATCTTAAAAGCATGCAATGGAGTAAAATGGGATAGCGATATAAAATAGCACTGATTGTATAAAACCGCAAGCAGCACTAGCTTGAGTGTGGTGGATAGAATACAATACCGATATCTGAAGATCTGCTTTGGAACAATAAGATCCACACCAGTTTGGGCTCTACTTGGAGAAGCCGAAGAAATGCCCTTATGCTACAGAAGAAACCTTATGACAAATAGATTTCTATCAAAAACAAAATTTTCTGAAACTAATAGATTGGTGTTGGAGTAATCTAACTGTAAGTAACCTTACGCACACAAGTACTGGGGAAACAAAAACACCCCAATATTATGCAACGCATTTACTGGAATGTCTTGCTATACAGATCGGTTATGCAAGGCAGAATATTCCATTGAGTCATATGACTTATTGTTTTTACCTGTAAGGATATTTTTTCCCGAGTATACTGACTATTCAACCCTTAATGAGAGCGTTGTAAAGGGTATTTTGGAAAAGGTAAACAAACCTTTGGAGATCTATACTGCGACAGGCCCAATTTATTAATAATTAATAATTTATTTAAACATAAAATTCATCTAAGATTACATATTATCGCGCGGCTAGCAGGTATCCGAGGAATTTTAATGAAATCTTTCACAACGAATGCTCTCTTCATTTAACACGTATGCGATTTAGGCGTGAAGAACCCTTTCTTTAGTCGACGTCTTCGCAAAGAGAGAGTTATTGCTTCGTGACCAAATGTTCGAGTTAAAAATATAACGTTTTGTGTTTAAAAATATAATAGTCTATTGTAGACGGGTTCGGTAAATTACTTAAAATGTCAGAACAATTGCTTTAGTTTGGCCAAATAAAAACAGTTGGATGTAATAAATTTAGTGCAGTACACAAAGATCCTTCTCAGAATCTGGGAAAAACCCGAGTTTGATGGCTGTCAACTAAGCAAGCCAGAATTTGATTAGTTTGAGGAATAAGAAAAAGGGGAGAAAGTACCGAGATCAGTACGTCGTGGGCAGTTAGAAAAACAGTTTTCCGGGGGTGAGTAGGCAGGGTAGTTCGCGATAGTTAATTGTCATTACGTCGTGTCGTGCTACGGAGGCAAGACCGGTCAAGAAGAGAGTTCACGATTGTTAAGAAGTCAGTACGACGGGGTTGTTTACTAGAGAGTGGCGGCAGTTCCGTAAAGTTATTAAGCAAATCTAAGTCTTTGTTCCACCCTCTGTTGATCCTCCCGTAATCCGTGGTCCAGTTTTGTGTTGTTAAAATCCTTAAGATGGACCCCTTGAGGTGAAAAACGTTTTTCCAATGTCGATCTTTTATGTATAATACTATTGTGCAGGCTAAAGGTTTGCAAACCAAAGCCAAAGCTACACCCCCATACCCATCCGGTCGATCTTGACGGACCAAATTGTAATTCTTTATTTTTATCTTTTGCCCTGGCTAAGACCATGTTTCTAAAATTAGAGCTATGTAATAATATTTCAAGTTCATGATGCAACGAATATGCATTCAAGCTGTTTGTGTTAGTTAATTTAATAGCCCTTCATTATACGTATTAAAGTTTGTGAATCAGTTTTCAATTTCCTGGCTATTTCCATTACCTTTTCCCTTTTTTGTTTCCTTCAAGAATTGACAAAATTTGTCAAAACTTAATTCACTTTCACTCTCATCAAATATTTCTAGAAAATCCTTATAAGTATCATCATCTTCCACCTGTGTGTTAACAGATTTATTTAGTTTCTTCTTTTTAACTTTTTAGAACTAGGTTCTTTTATGCGATCCTCCTGAGTATTTTTTCTATTGGTTTCCGAGGAAATTGTGGATGGTGAACGAGGTCTCTTCTCTGTAGATATGGTAGATAGTTGAACTTCTGCCTTTGGCGCACTACTTTTTGTGATTCTAGGAATCTCATTTTCTGTGCATGTAGGTTCAGTTGTCTCATAATGTGCTGGGACAGATGACGCCGCGATGTTTTTTGCCGGACATTTGCCTGCAACATGACCCAGTTCTTTACAGGCGAAACATTTAAGTTGGTCAATTGTAAGAAATATTCTAAATAATTCTTCTTCAAATTTGACCACAATTAAGCTTGATTTTTCCTTTTCTTCCTGTGCCACGTTCATTTGTCTTCTGAAACTCAAGATATGTTTGCATTGGGGATCGTTTATGCCGGCTCCAATAAATGAAATTCGCTAGACCACCCTTAAGCTAGTCTTTTCTAATTCTTGCAAAACTATATTGTTGGGAATATGTGTACATAATGTATTAGTTCTTTGCTGTACCTTCAAGTGCCGGGAAAATGAGATTGTTCACGATTAGGGAACTGAGGTACTGGTGAGGGAGGGAGAAGAGGGAAGTTTGATCCTACCCATAGACCAAGGGATTATATAAAATCCTAAAACTATTATAGTTCTAGGAAAAAATAATTTATTGTTGAGGAAAGACGCACCGTCCAATTCTCTCACTGAATTTTTGGAGAATCACCAGCTGCTGGCCCTTCAAATTGGAGGGATATTACTAGAGAAGGTAATTTGAGATTCATATCTTCAAATTATTATTCTCATTCCTTTTAAAAATGCCCGCTTTTCTTTGACTGTTGGTATTTCCAACTTTTTCCTCTCCCCTAAAAACTGTTTATTTTCGACACTTGTTGCCGCCAAAATTCAAGATTGACAAAATCCACATAGTAGCCGGCGACCAAGTTTCATGTGTGATTTTTACTTGTGTTTGTCCGTTACTTTAACTTGATCTAGTAACGTATTAATTTATTGTTGTAGTTTTTACCCTGTAGAAGATTTAGAAAATAAATCGAAATATGGGTGAAATTTAGAAAGTATTAACTACTAACAGTCCTATTTTTCCACTGACAGTATCACCCATAACTTACTTTAATCATTACATTATTCCACTGTCATATTCATTTTACATTATATATATATATATATATATATATATATATATATATATATATATATTGACTTCGTTTTTACGGGAATATTTTATGTATAAATGCTAATTCAGATTTCCTTTATTTCCTAAATATTTCGCGAATAGGACAGTTGACATTTTCAATAGAGACTACAATAATAACAGAAAAACACCGTTAGTGAATTTAATATAATTATGCCAAGTTTGTTAACTTACGAAAAATTGGCTTGGTGTGTTCCTGTTGGTCTTAATAACTAGGTTACTCATAAATTTGGTCTTATCTTCTACGACTTACCGCAAACTTCATATTATAGATGGTCTTACTCCTAGTCTTAGGAGATTGTTGAGCATGAGCGGCTCCACCGTAGCCGTGGCGAATACAGTTACTATCAACCAGCTCTTTTCTAAAATAAAGGATAAAACTCCTTTATTAAAACAAACTAACGTGATCTATGAGATCACATGCTCAGTTTGTCCTCTAAAATATAGGGGTCACACAGAGCAAAGACTTGAGCAAAGAATTAGGTAACACCAAAGCGACATAAGGGTTCGTCCCTCCGCTTGTGAATTGTCCAAACATTAAAAAAAATTTGGCCACACGCCCGACTGCGGTGGGGTCGCCGTGCTCGACAAAGAAAACGTAGACTTTTTCTAGAAATGTGGTACATTAACCAAAAAGGAAGTTTAGCGATGAACAAAAAAGGTGACGTGGGGAGGCTGACTGACATTTATGTCTACCTGCTAAATAAAAATAAATCTTTTAATTACAAACAGACGTTGCCGCCACCAATTTGAATTCGAATTGCCCTTGTTCCCCACGCGACCTCTGGTCTTTTGCACCTTAACTATTGTTCGGAGATTGGCTGGAACCCAATTTCTGATTTTGATCTGGTCTTTTGCACTTTAACTATTGTGCCATAGATGCCATAGATGGCCAAATCTTGCTTAAATTGTAGTATACATCATCAACCGCTAACGACTTTGTTGGATAGATTTCCTTCACTGAAGAAAATACTTTACTCTAAAATGTAGTATCTACTTTTAAAATCAAATGGGTGGTTTTTGAAAAATAAAGTCTTGAAATTTTAAATTCTTGTTTTTAATGAAATGATTATAAATGTTTGTTGATATTTTTTTATATTGAAACTACAATATAATCCAAGCGATGGGCTTGACAATTAATATTTGTTATGTGATAGATAAAAATGATTTTTAAAATCTAATATTTCTACTACTATTAAAATTGAAATGCTTAAGTGCAAATCTGTTTTTTTTATAAAATCAATTTTAAGTAATACTGTGATGTTTTAATGCATAATGTGTTTCAGGCACTTTTAAAAAATAATTTAAGCAATGCTCATTAAATTAAAAAAAATCTACATATCATAAAGTGAAGAGAAAAATAAAATACTCTTAACCTTTACGGTTCTGTCCCCTTACATGGCGAAGCGGGATTTCACTGCATCCCACAATTATTTGATTATTAATGGCTAGAGACGTGCTAAACGATCTTGACGCGTCTCTATCGTATGTATGTTTTCGAGGACAACTTTTTGTATGTTGACTCGGATATTCCCAAAGAGTCATGTATTCAAATCTTCGAAACGCTCTTATGGTTGTTCAGCTCGCATTTAAAAAGATGTCTGGATTTCCAGCGCCTAGTTGAAACAGTCCTCACAGTACATATTTAAAGTGTAGCTGCTCGAACATTTCTTTTCAAATTTAAGAAGTAAGTGATTTCTGAAAATTTTTGTCTACGGCCTACTTCGTCTCTTAAACGTGCTGCTTCTCTTAAGTGTCTAATCAATATATGTAATATGTATAATGGTGAATAGAGGAATTTTATTTCATGTGGAGAGGATTTATTTAATTACATTTTCCGTGAAAACTTTACTACTACTAGAATATGAGATGGATGCAGAGGAATGCAGACAAGCATTGGATAATTAATTGAGAGTGATTCTTGTAAACTATTTATAACATTGCTTTAATTATTATTGTCTGTTTTATGTGCAAAAGTTTTTCAATTTAATAATTCCTTAACAGCCATAGTAGGTGAGCAGTTCATTGTTATATCTGCCGGGCTCTTCGTTGTGGTCAGACCGTTGTACGAGAAACACGAGTTAATTAGACGGATTGCTCAATGAGGGTTTTTGAACAAAATTCCATCTGCATGCCAGTTTTTCAAAGTTAAAAAGAAATACAGTATATGTCCTAATGGGTAGTATAGAGACGATAAAACATTTTTAGGACAAATTTTTTGCATTTTGTGATGTTTACTTTTAATTTAGTTCAATTTAAATTGCCTTTTTGATTTGTTCATATAAGCTGGTGTGCCGGTTCTGGTTGAGTTCAGTATGCACGTCTCTCGTAAGTAATCGATTGATGGCAATAATGAATTTAACTAGTTTGAAGATATACATCTTTTTTATGGAATATTTTTTAATCTTTACACACACATTACATGAACATAGTTACGTCTGTAAACTTTTGTAAAAATTACCTAATAGACAATAATTAAAGTCAGTATATCTTCCATTAGTGTTAAATCATAAAATCTTCACCGATAACGCGCATAAAACAGATGTTCTTTTCGAAAATTATCAATAAAATATACAATACACTTTAAACCGCTATTATTTATTTAGGTCATACGACCGCTATTTTAACCCTGTGAAAAAAGAAAACTCTTTATCCCGCACAAAAATGTATGTTGAATTTTTCGTCTTCTGCTAAAAACCACTTTAAACACAAATAGAATTTATTTCGTTTCAAGAACATTCACGTTCACATGGTATTCTTTTCATTATTTATGTATATAAGAATAAAATTTCCATTATAGAAAATTTGTGTGAAATACCGATATGAAAATACTTAAACTCCGTCTAACGCTTTTTCTATTTTGCGCAGAACGTATAGGAGAAATATAAAATGCTCGCAAAAAACCAAATTACATTTGTCTTTCAATACTTGCTCGATACAATTTTATAAAATATGCAATGTTATGAAATACAGTTATATTTGTTAGAGCAATACGTTAAATACGTGCTAATAATCTAATAATTTAAATGGAAATTAAGTTGAAAAAAGTTTTAAATAACATTTCAAAAACATTTTCAAACTTCAATATTTGAATTAATTGATTTTATGGCAATCTTAAACTGAAACTTTAGTTATATGTTTAGAATATGTGATGTTCATGACGGTTGTTTGTGCTCGTGCTCCTACATAAATGTGAATTTAATTTACACCGGTGCATTTTGCAAATTAGTTTGTGTGCTCTCTGGTGTCATATTTCATCTAAGCTGTGCAAAAGCTTTTAACTTAGATCTGGTAATATCACGGTATGGCTTTGTTGGGGATGTGGTATCGTAGAGTTAATCCTTGATTACTGTTTCCGATATGAAAAACTATACCGGTACTTTTTGGGTACCAAAACTATTACCGATAGACATCTAAGCGGACCTGTGGATCTTCTATTGAGAGAGTGCCACGATGCACTTTCCGTTGGTCACCAGCATAGATATTACTGTCCGTGAATCGTGGAAGGAGGCTATTATCAATTTAGTGAGACAGTAAAATATCAAAGGAAAAATTAAAGGAACAAACAAACACAATAGTAAAACCATGACAGTACAATTTTTCTAGGAAAATCATCGAAACGAATTTTGACAGTGGATTCGCTATTAAACGCAAACTTTACAATTTTTGCTGAAATGAAATTTTTAGTGCAAAATGTAATGGTAAATAATATTGTGTATAATAACATCAGCTCGGTAAAGAATTATATTAAAAATACCACCATATAGGGTAATTGACAAATGTTACATAGTAAATAGCATTTCTTTCTGATTACAAAATACCTAATGTGATATATGTGCGATATTTACTGATTCAAATGTCAATTAAGGTATTATATTAACGTTATAATCCGTAATAGAAATCATTGTATTTATTTTTAAGATCAATTTTTTAATAATAATAAATTTTGTTTCTGAAGTGGCACACACAAAAATATATACACATTTCCTTAAACAATATTACATTCCAGGGGTTGGTACGTAAACTCTTTGGAGATTGATGTATGTCGACCGCCTAGAAAGTAATAACTACTTTTATCGACACAACATCGCTAAGACGGATACTGAAGTACGAGAATCTGGCGTACGATATGAAGAATACTTGGAGACTAAATCAGGTGCCAAAAAAAAATGTTGACATTTTGACAGTTGCTATTTAAATTAAAATTAATTTATTTAGTTTATTAAGGTAGATTTTATACTCATTCAGCAAACTGGGGTTTCTTCTGACTTTTTTTATAATTTTTTCACGTGTTTCAACTGATTTAATTATCCCCGATGTAATCCATGGTTTAAGTTTAATCTCCGTTTTCATCAAGTTCACAGAAGTGCATGCATCTATGCAGCTTTTTAATTTGTTAATGAACATTCGCAGTCGCTAAGAGTTCTGTGTTTGCAGTATTGTATATACCATTCCAATTAACCTCGCCTTTTTACTTAAAAGCCTACTATTGCAAGAAATCTGTTTTTACAAAAAACTCTTGACTTTTATATGAAGACTAGCTCTATTAAGGGCTAAAGCTATTGTGTGTGTTCAAAAGCAAATCTCGGCTTTATTGATATTTGCGAACAGAATGTTCGTATTGTAAGTTGACTTGTTTATACGTGTAAATTGACGTCTTTAATCGTATTAAATCAAAGCTTCATTTTCTAATTTTTTTTTAATTCGTTTTTAGTAGACTGGAATCTTCGAAGGATTGAGTTTCAGTTTCAGTCTTGTATTTTTTGTCTTGTATTATTTTTTTTCCTTCAACGTTTTAACATTTATCAATTATATTAATGATAATATAATAATCTAAAGATAATAATTTTGACCCTCCACTTGTAGATTATAGACTTTCTACGTCTATAGCAACATCCGACATTAAATATATTTTTCAGCTTGTAGATATTGATTTCTTAAGTTCAGTCAGCCAATGTGAATTAAATTATAATAGAACTTTAGCAGAAGCAATTTTTTAAATGAAATAATTTTTAAAGTCTGTTAAAAATATTGGAAAGTTGTCACGAAGGGAAGGTAATTTAAGAGGAATACAAACTTTAAAAAATATCAAAAGAAAATTGTTGATTAATAATCGACAAGAACTAGAAAACGACCCAGATAAAAGATATGTTGTATTTATCTTCTTGAGAAAAATATTTGTTTTTAGAGATAATGCAAAAAAGTCATTGTATCCTAGGGAGGCTTTATAAGTATATTATAATACCAGATACGAGAGATGAAAGACGAAAACATGTTAAAACCCAAGGAAAATTATGAGATAGATATGCAAATACTTGGAGAAAATTTATAAACTTAAATATTTTTGAAACGTGCTTAGAGAGAGCTATAAATAATGAAGCAGGGTTGCCATGTACGATATGTTCAAAATTGAATCTCTTAGATCCATTTTCTATTGTGCGACAACGATACCTACGAGTAAATGGAAAAAATCGGTGCAATATTAATTAAGTGAACAAACATTTGTTTAATAAATTAAAATCGTAGTAGATAGTTAATGTTATTATAAACAGAATGGGTTCTCTAAATGTTGAGAAATAACTTAAGTAAATTCCAAAAATACCCTCATTTTATATTACTAACCCTAATAAGTGTAATAAATAATATAAATGTAAGTAAAATAGAGAGAAATGTTGTCATCAAAAAACAATAAACAATGTTTTCGCTTTCTAGTTTCTTTATTGTAAATATCTTTTTTTTCTCTTGGCTTGCTTTTAACTTACAATTCAGACGGCCTTTGTAATCTTTGCCAGAAGTCAAGTATTTATTTTAAGATCCATTTTTTCAATAATAAATTTTATTTTATATATGGTACACACAGGTGTGTATCATGCTGTTAAATATTTGCTGCAATGGTTCTTTTTTTCCAGTTGAGCCTTTATTCTTCAGGCTACCTCTGTGACTTATTATATCTGAGGGCGTTATTGATGTCTACTAGTTGCTGATCTTCCTCTATTCAGTATTCATGTGTAGAACGATATTGATGAAATATTCATTGAATTTATATGATATTTCAGTTTTATCACTTTGCTTCTTAATCCATTATGTCAACTCCCTTTAGCTTACTAAATTACGATATTGTTCTTCAATTAATTTATTAAGTTTACAACGGTAGGTTATACCTTTTCACGTGCTTTAATTGATTCAATTATCCGATGTAATCCACGGTTTAAGTTTAATCTCCATTTTCATCAACCTCACAGAAGTATATGCATCTATGCAGCTTTAATTTGTTAATGAATATAGTTGCTGCGAGTTCTGTTACAATTTAGCTTCGCCTCTTTTACTTAAAGGCCTAATACTGTGAGAAATCTGTATTTACAAAAAAACTCTTGATTTTTTATATACAGACTAGCTCTATTAAGGGCTAAATTTATTGTGTGTGTTCAAAAACAAATCTCGGCTTTCTTGACATCTACGAACAGAATGTCCGTGTTGCAAGTTGACTTGTATAAACCTGTGAATTTACTTCTTTTATATAGTAAAATAACCACCCGTTTATTAAATCAAAGCTTTATTTTCAATTTTTTTCCAATTCTTTTTTAGTAGATTCGAATCTTAGAAGTGGTGTGTTTCAATTTCAGTCTTGTATTTTGTGTCTTGTATTAACTGGTTTTTTCCTTCAACGTCTTAACATAACATAACAACTATATTAATAATAATATAATAATCTATAGATAATGTTTTTGCTTCCTTAATTTTTGTATAGTAATCGAACATAACCCAAATTTTTCGTAGATTTCAATCATAAAATTGCAGTTAATCGTAACATATTTTCAAGAACAATGTGATTTATTCTTCCCTTCATTTTTAAGAAATTAATAATAAAAAATGTTTTTTTTATCATAATAATAGGAATAAATTTAACAATTGAAACCGATTACATTAACTATTTTCATTAGAGCTCTCATTTAAATTGTTACCAGTTTTTATTTACTTCATGCCAAATTAAAGTTGCAACTCAAAGTTTTATTTTTAAGTTTAATTGCGACTATGAAATTGAAGTAACAACTAGAATCCATACCGGTTTGATTAATAATATTAAATTTTTAACGTATCAATGTAGGATGTCACATAATAATCCATCCAATAATATAATAGTTGTTTAAGTAAAATATAACATCTCTCTGTCTAGGACTAGTGTAATTTAAACCAATATTTTTTAGATAACCATTTTGATTTACCTCTTATAAACGTACTTAGTGAACAAAACATTTTTTGAGAATTAATTTAAAAACAATCCTAGATGAATAAAAATAAAAATTGGCCTTAGTGTTCTGAATCGATTCAGGAATATACCCAATGTAATTGAGTAATTTAAGTTTTGTTGATTTCCATTAATGCCATGATGTCTTTCAAAATATTTTCGGCATTAATTGCATTCACTATAAGAAATTATTAATTTTTGTTACATATTAACAAAAAAAAGAAGCGTTTATATATAT
>JAUIMW010000746.1:0-15179 GCA_033557785.1 Enochrus cinctus
TGTTTGAATCTTCTTTTAGTTTCTTCTTCCAATCTTCATGCAAACTAAGAGCCTTAGCTTGAATAATCGAAAAACTCAGAGGGACACCTTTTTGATGTTGATCATCAATCCACGAAGACAATGTTCTTTCCATTTCCACAATTTTGAACGTATGCCTTAATTTTATTCTTGTTTTTCAAAATTGAACATAGCGAATTGTGCGAAAGTAGAATGTGCGAAAGTCGAGGGCCTATTTGCTAAGATATAATTACGAGAATCGGATGCGTAAAGTGCAGTCTCCATCCTAAACTGCCCATAAAAACCCTTATTTAACATAGGGTATGTTATGTAAGAACACTATGTTCCGCAAATAAAAGACGTAAAACCTGGGAGAGCTACATCGCCCCAGCTCCGCTACCAATTTAATTTATAAATTCTATCTTAAATCCAAGTAATTCTAAAAATATGAATGTTTAGAAGAACTGGAAAGAACATAAAATATCAGGTCCCACAATTGTTTGGAAAACTTCTTCATTTGCATTTTTGTTTTACAAAACATCCAAGATTTATAAAACAACAAAAGTTCTCATAATTATAAACAGCAGAATACAAAAACATAAGCTGATTAAATTTCTGCACAAAAAGCAAAAGCTTGCAAACTCCTTTTAATGTACTTTTAAAACTTTATAAATACTCTGCTTTTACGCATTTTTCATCAGAATCATATATATTGAAATATCGACAATTTTATTTTTTAGCTTTAACAAGAATACTTGCACCGAATAAATTGTCAATATTCCTCAATATATCTTTTATAGTTTAAACTCTACGGGATAAGATTATATATTTATATATAATTTTTTCCAAGTTTCCTATTGCGGTATACATTCGAAAACGAAAATAATGGTGAAATAAAACTGCTCTGGTTTATGGAATCCACAAACATACTAACACTTACATTGTGGCTTCCCTATCAATTAGTTTTTAGTTTGACTAAATGTCTTTGGTGTCATTTTAACCATTTGAAATGCTTATGTATTGTCTATTTGCATGTATGACACAGGATAGACATTTTGATTTTCACGATGTCTTCTAACCAGCTTATGGATTCTTGTCTGTAAGTAAATTTAATAATCAAGTCAAACGTTCTCAGTAGGTTGTTCATATTTAATAAACCAATTTTTAATTTTTGAAATTAACGTGGTTAAACACAATTTTTGCGCTCGTTAACAATTTGTATGATTCATGCGATATGAAATGAATCATTTACAAGTTATCTCAATATTTAAAGCACCTGCCTGCCTTTTTACCATACCCGATTAGTTTATTTTATGATAAATTTTTTCTTTGATAAAACCATCGTGAGAAAAATTGGTTTATTAACATTGTGAAAAATATTAAGCAATATCTATGAACTATTGAAAAGTTATTTAATTAAGATTAGATTCTGTTTGTAATCTTAAACTTATTTACAGCTCAATACCTATATTATCAAATAATATATGACAATGCTACTGATAACATCATTGCTCATGTTACCGTTACTCATAGGTGTTTTGACCCACTTATTTTCCATATAAACCCAGGAATATATGTGTCATCAAAAATTTAACACTTAAAATTCAGGTATACAACTTATTATCTAAAACCCTCTTTGTCTCTTTGTTTTTGTTGTCCACATTTCTTTCACCTGCTTCTCATTATTCTTCCAAACCAAACAAGTTGTCTCGCTTTTATTCTCTGTGAAAATAATTATCAAAATAATACCTATTTCTTTTTGGTTGTTTGAAACTTCAGGGGGATGTGTTGCACCCTGTTTTCTACTTTTCCCATTCTGCATTTCTTTTTTGCATAGTTTATGTTCTTCATATTCTTTATGCACAAATACTTTCTCCATCCTCCTCTGCTTTTCTTTTAACACATTTTTTGCAGGTGGCCCATAGCGTTTTGTAAACTCGTTCTAATGTTCTTGCGGAATGGATTGTCCTGCACAAGATATGTTAACATCTTGAATCCTTTTCCTATTTTCTTTTCTTGTGATTACATAATCTATTATTTAATGTTTGTTTTTACTTTCAATAATTTATCCAAGTCCCTGTGCTGCCGCACAATGTTTATTATTTAGCGCAGAAGTAAAAGAAACCCTGATGTATATTGTTTAAGACTATTCTTACAGGGAATCCAACCAAAAATAAAAGTATGTAAAACGCTTTTTTCTTGGTTTAGCTTGGTAAACTGGTAATCTCCTTCATCTGGTGGCATTGTCTTTATCCGGTGAGAGCATACCTGGCACATGACAACACAGTATTATTTAAAAAAACACGCAATCATATGTTATTTGATCTTATAGTGTTTTATTTTTCTAATATGGTGCATGTTTCTAATTTATTATATTCCCTCTGAAAAATGATACTCCATGTTGCATTTAGAAGATTGCAGTAATAAGTAAAATTCTTCATAAAAAACATATTAAACTAAAAATCCTCTAAATGCATTGCATATTTTTTGCATGCGAGTTATCAAGATGTTATGCTTGCTTGGCTAAATTGTTTGCTTTTACACTGGCAGGCTGGTGAACCGAAGAGTTGAACAAAGACAAGAACACAGTATAACACACACTGAAATCACTCAAAGGTAGGCTTCAGATCAGTATACCACTGTAACCCACTTGTTTTTAAACTAAAGCAAAAAAAATAATGTCCTTACAATTTTTGTTCAAAATCATCCATTCATTATTAAATTTTAATTTTTTATTCTATATATTTCTTTTCATTTAGTAACCACTAGTAGATGGCTTTTGACTTGTCAATTTTAGAACAATCATGCTTCACAGTATCTAAATAAAAATTAAATAAGATTATTTACTTACTTCTTGATTCCTAGTGCTTATATGTGGCACTTACATAGGGGTCTGCTTCTGTAGATTAACAAATAATTGCACTGGGATAAACCCAAATCAATTGGTCCAAACACCAACCTAAAAAAGTTCACACAGTTACATTTTGGACCACTTGGGCTGTATTTATCCATTGGTATCATAACTCTTATAGAAAATATGAACAGCATGGTACTTTTCAAAAAAAAAAAACAAAAACAAACAAAAACAACAGTTTTACCTACTATTATTCTAATAAATAAAATATATAAATCTTATTTCAATTGATTCACATTGTGTAATTATACATCTCAAATAAGTGTGTTACATTTCAATAAATTAATTAATTTTGAATTTTTCACATTTCATCATTCATCAATTTCATTGTTATTTTTAGGAGAATATTACAAGAGAAGGGTCCGGAAATGCAGCATTTTAAGTAAGTCTAGTTAATTGTTAGATAATAAAAAATCTTAACTCTCCCCCAGCAACGAAAGAACGCCCGCTTTAATATCTCTTCTCTTACCCCTGCAGGGTTCCAGACAGTGCTGTGAACGAAGGAAATTATCACACGCATAGCAATGGCCATTCAGAACATTCACCAAATTCCAGTCACATGTCTGTCCACAGCGACGAGCCTTTAGTCCGCACCCACAAACAGCAAACCACGCAGCAAGTCACAACAGTCACGAAAGTGGTCCGGGAAGTCCAGCATTTAGGAGATGGTCAGCCGGGCGAATACGTGCCTATTCCACTAGGATCGTATCCTCTCCAAGGCCATCCTCGATCGCAATTCGTAGATTACATGGAACAACCCGCCCACCACATGTATTCCCAATATCATCAGCACTCTCACTACCAAGACTTCGAACACTACCCGGCCAACCCTTATGGAGCCTACATGGGAGGATACACGACGGGAGCGGAACGACCACCTACCCCACCCAGTCCCAGCGAACACAGCGGTGCTCCCTCGCCTCTCCCCCTGGCCGCTCAACCAGGCCCACCTTACTTGAGCACCGGCTATGACGAACTCAACGATTATCGAGTCACTCCCTCTCCTGGTGCCCCAATCGGCCTAGAGCAGTATCCAGAAGATCCTGCTGTCATGTACGGATACGTATCTCCTTCGCCATACGTTACGGCGGCTAACCATCCCGGCCCCACCTATGATTCCCGACCTTACGAAGAGAGTTTGAATGGATCTGTTCCGCTACCCGGCAGAATGTTCGAAGAAGAGGAACTGCAAAAACACATGAGCAAAATGTCTCTACATGGCCACAATATGGGAATGCCGCACAATAGAGTACACACTATGGCTTCGCCGGGTAGTATAGGAGGCGACGATGATCAAAGGGGCATGCGGTGGCGAGATCCCAATTTAACTGAAGTGATAGGCTTTTTGAACAACCCCAATAATGTAATTAAAGCAAACGCTGCTGCATACCTTCAACATCTGTGTTATATGGATGATCCCAACAAACAAAAGACCAGAGCTTTGGGAGGAATTCCTCCTCTAGTAAAACTGTTGAATCACGAAAGTATTGAAGTTTACAAGAATGCGTGTGGTGCTTTACGAAACCTTTCATATGGGAGACAAAATGATGAGAACAAACGAGCTATCAAGAATGCCGGTGGAATCCCTGCCTTAATAGCTTTATTAAGACGATCAAGCGAAACCGATATTAGAGAATTAGTTACTGGTGTTATTTGGAACATGTCATCTTGTGAAGATTTAAAACGTTCAATTATAGATGATGGTGTTACTATTATTGTTTCTTATATAATAATTCCTCATTCCGGTTGGGATCCACAAGGCAACTCTTCAGAAACCTGTTGGTCGACGGTGTTCAGAAATGCCTCAGGTGTTCTTCGAAATGTCAGTTCTGCCGGGGAATATGCTAGAAAAAAGTTAAGAGACTGTGAAGGTTTAGTAGATGCATTGTTGTTTGTTGTACGTTGTGCCATAGACAAATCGAATATAGGCAATAAAATTGTAGAAAATTGCGTATGTATTTTACGCAACTTATCGTACCGTTGCCAAGAAGTCGAGGATCCTAATTACGACAAAAATCCGTTACCCACACAAAGTAGAGTAGCAGCTAATTCTAAAGGTAATTTTATATTTAAGTTCATTTATGCGTGTTTCAAATGTGTGAACACATTAAAAATATGTGTGCTGAAATGTGCATGTTGTTTCAGGTGAAAATTTAGGTTGTTTTGGAGGTAGTAAAAAGAAGAAAGATTCTCAAAGTGGGGAAGTTAAAGATAGTAGTATAGGTGTGTCAGCTGTCGGTGGTTCTAGTAATGCGGTGGCAAGGGGCGAGCCCGTCAAAGGGATGGAGTTGTTGTGGCAACCAGAAGTGGTGCAGTCTTATTTAGCTCTTTTACAAAGTTGCTCAAATCCGGAAACATTAGAGGCGGCGGCTGGAGCTTTGCAAAACTTGGCAGCTTGTTATTGGCAACCTAGTATAGAAATTCGCGCAGCTGTAAGGAAAGAAAAGGGTCTGCCTATTTTAGTGGAATTGCTTCGTATGGAAGTGGACAGGGTGGTGTGTGCTGTCGCGACAGCTCTCCGAAATTTAGCGATAGACCAACGAAACAAGGAGCTCATAGGGAAATATGCTATGAGGGACTTGGTTCAAAAATTACCCTCTGGAAATCCTCAACATGACCAGGGTACTTCAGACGACACAATAGCAGCAGTCCTGGCAACTTTAAACGAGGTGATAAAGAAGAATGCTGAATTCTCTAGATCTTTGCTGGAGGCTAGTGGAGTTGACAGACTGATGACCATAACGAGACAAAGGCAAAAGTATACCCCAAGGGTTCTAAAATTCGCAGGACAAGTATTATTTACGATGTGGCAACATCAGGACTTAAGAGATGTATATAAGAAACATGGATGGAAGGAGCAAGATTTCGTTACAAAAACGGTGGCTGCTAGGAATGCCGGTCCTAATTCGCCAAATAATGCTAATAGTACATTAAATCGTCCAATGGCTTCGCAGAGTGGAACGCGATACGAGGACAGAACAATGAAGCGGACAGCGCCTGCCGCTAGAGGAGTTGCTCCTGTTTATCAAAGGGTGAGGATACTTTTTTAATATTTAGGGTTAGGTGGCTGTTATATAGGGTATGTAAATTTTTTTTTAGTAAATGAATTTGAGATTGTATTTTTATTTTATTAACATATATGTTGTTTTTTTGTTTAGAATGAAGATATTCCGATGGCAGATATGGCATACCCTGAGCCACAGCCGCACATGGGGGGTGTTCGAGCCTACGCCACTGGCCCTGGCCCAAATCCTGCTCCAGTAAGTCATTAAATGCCACATACACATGTCCAAAAAAAAAATTCAAAGTCAATTTAATATTTAACTTGCTAGTGAAAGTGGACATTTACAAAGAATTAATAAAGGACTTATGAGCATAGACTACTGTTGCTCAACATTAGCAATACTGTGACAACCATACTTTGCAATGTATTTATTATCTATTAGTATACTATACGAACAAAATGGCCTCAATTAGGTTGCAATATTCACTTAGATTGTTACTTTGTTTTTGTGTACAGTTAGAGTATTTAGTAAAATATTTAATTGTTTTTTATGTATATGTAAGAGATGAAATAGTCCAGTCAAATGAGTAATATTAGGGGAAAATCATGTACGGACACTCGTTTTACGCTTGCATCCTGTACATGTGATTGCTGACATTCACATTTTTTCTTAAAGAATATTTAACTGAAGATTCACAGTATTACAATTAAATTTTAAGAAATGAAAAAGTATTATGACAGTACAAAAATTATTATACACTATGATGAAAGTAGACTTAAATATTTTAAATATATAGTTTTGTTCCGTTTTCGTTAATTTATAAAGAACGGTCTACCTGCAAGTACTTTTTTTTTTTGATGATTGTGTGATTTTTTTCAAGTAAATTTCATGATAGTCCAAGGTGTTTTAATATAAATATAAACGGATTATTTAACCTGTGATAATGAAAATTCAGAATTATTGCAACAAAATGAAGTAGGCGATTTTGGATTGTTAAATCAAACGAATTATTTAGACTTAATTATTATAAGTAGGTTTATAAATTAGGATCCGCTTCTACCCTAGATTTTGTATCAAACTTTTAGTAAGCATTCCTCTTTCGAATAAATACCTAAATATATATATAACTGAAGAATTTATTATATTTTGTTTATTATTTACATCTAATGTGTACATAAACTTAAAAATTTTGGTTGTAGGTGTACTTTTAAAAACTTCAGATTTTTTTTCTTAATTAGATTGAGGTATACGTAATTTAAAAATAAATATTTGGTATTCATGTTATTCGTCAACTACTAGTTAAAAATAACATTTTTATGTATTATATATTGTTTATTTAAACATAATCGTATTATAAAAGTATATTTAAGAAATTGTGTTTAAATATATGACAAGAACTGATTAAATATCAAATAAATAGAATTTTATTTAGCCGATGTTTAATTTATCAAAAAAAAGCAAAGAACCATGTAGTTTTTAAATATATATTTTCAAAATTTTGTGTACGTTGCTTATCGTGTTTCTGTCGATTGTATGTTTTGATTTAAGGATTGTTGCATGCATTAATTATTTTTAAAATTTAGTTAAAAAGAACTTTAGACAGTAGTTGTGGAATTGGGTATTTTTATTGCCTGTTTTTTGTGTAAACTATTCTTTCTTTTGTTTTTTATTGTGTTCGTTGCGCTGTTCAAAGATCTTGCAATAAGTCTTGTTATTAATAGGATGTATCGTGGTTTTGGTAGCTATGAAATAAAATTGCCGTAGCTTAAAGTTGTTTTTTTAAACAGGAAGGCTAGAACGTTAAAAATATGCTTTTAAAGAGACTTCAGCGGGGTTTGAAGCTCGGATGTTGCTTGGTTAGATGTGCAATGTAAATAATATTTATTATGGAATAAAGCCTTTTATATTTAGGTCCTTTTGGATATTGTAGCTGAAGATAAAATTTAAAGAACCCTGGAGTTATTGAGGCAGAATGGTTGTTGCACCGCTACCAGGACAAATGCACTGGAAAGACATTGGATTCCTCAGGAAAGATGGTAACTACACAATTGTAAATCAAGAAATAAAACTTTTTGATTTAAAAAATTCAGTAAAGAAAGTTAAGATCTTTGAATAGTTCAACCGTAGATGATTAAGTGAATTAAATTTGGCAAAACCCTTTAAGATTCTAATTAATCAACTGAGTTTGTGGATTTCTTCTTTCACTAACATTTAATCTTTCGGCTAATAAAAAACTTATGCTTTCTGGAATTTAATAACTACATATAGCTTTTTTTCAATTTTTGCTTTCCGATAACTTAATTGCTCGTGTTTTATAATTTGTTCTCACTACAATCGAAAAATAAACTGTTGTCTGATTTTTGTCAATTCACAATTCAAACCACATGTGGCCTTGAATGTACTGTGTCAGAGCGTGCATGAGGCACCACCTGTGTCACGACACACCAGTTGGAAAACACAATTATTTATAAACTATCTGTATTATTATTTTCGATAAATTAATTAAAAAAGCTTGAAGTTTGCTCAACAGTACATCTTACTTGCCACATACAGAACTACTCTCTTTATCTTGTCAATTTGTACATAATTTTTCCTGAAAGGCCATTTATATAAAGAAATAACAAGTTTCTTATTTGACTGGATTAAAAATTTTAAACTGTTGTGTAATTTTTTACATTTTTACTTTTGATCAAAAATATTTTAGTCTTCCTTTGTATCACTGAAAAAAATTTATATACCCATTATGTCTGTAACTATAGATGTAGCAAATGATACGAATATTGAAATAAACATTGATACTATACACTCTGCTGTGCTGTGTTGTGGTGGGGGTGGGCAGTGAGCGGAAGGCCCGCAGCAGCGGCATTCCTGACCCAGGTAAGGTTGGTGTTGTAGCTGCTCAGGGCCTTTGGTTTACTGCGCACTCGCTGCCTTTGCCAGCAAACGAGAGGCCCTGCACAGCCTTGTGTTGCAGTTTCCGGGAACTCACATAGATTCTGTTACAGCCGGAGCCATTGTACGCGCAGGTCAATATGGAAAAGAAACGCAACCGCCAGCCTAGTCTCGGCAACACCAACCATTTGGACAGGCCTCAACACGTTGCGGGAAAGGACTCTTGGGTCTAGCCATACGTACTCGTTAAATACATCAATGTTATATCGCATGTTCAGATATGTAATGCACTGAATCATATAAATAATGTAACGATATTTAGTTTGTGGTTTACTGTGATGAAGCTTCAAGTGAAATTGCTGTATATATTTCTTTGCATCTAAATTTTTATAAGATTATACTATTATTTTTTTTTTGTTTTTTTTTCAAATATGTTTTTTATTTTAAATAAATTTATATTAATTAATTTATAAATATATTATAAAAAATTGTTTCATATTATACATTATATATATACATTGCGTGTAATACTTACGTATATGTACATGCGTCGATCACATGTACATCTATTGTTTGTATTGTGCCGAAAAGGAAGCATAAAATTAAAAATTCAAACACATGATAGTCAATTTTAATATTGTTTCTAATAAATGAATAATCTTCAATTCCTTTTGTTGTTTTCTTTTAATTTAATAATTTCCTTTATTCTTTTTGGTTTTTTTTTTTTGATAAATGTTTTTAAGATTTTAATGCTGGCAAATCTTACAGTTTTAAAAATATTGAGGTGAAAAATTATTAAATTTTTAGTACTCGTGTATGCTATATTTCCAATATTTTG
The DNA here is from genome assembly GCA_033557785.1 of Enochrus cinctus. NCBI lineage: Eukaryota > Metazoa > Arthropoda > Insecta > Coleoptera > Hydrophilidae > Enochrus > Enochrus cinctus. The sequence continues at coordinate 9,647 of JAUIMW010000746.1, forward strand.
AACATTTTCATAATTTCAATAATTGCTGCTTCAAGATCTAATTATTTACTCTATATTATTAGTGTTAGATTTCTTGGGTTGTCAGCGTTCACATGACGTACATTGCTTTCTGCAATAATTTAGACTGGTTAAAAACATTAAAAAGTGGGGTTTTTGCTTTATGATTCAAAACTTGCCTAGTTTTTTTCAGTCATATGAAGAAGATTCAGGTAGGTAAGATTTCAAATAAAACAAACTGTTGGCTGTTTTCTGTTTTTCTAATTCAATCACTAATTTTTTTACAATTTACAAAAATATACGTTTTTTTTTTTAATATATATAATTTACTGTACATTATGAATGTCATGCTAAATGATTTTAAAATAAGAAAATATAATAAATAAATGCAACTTTAGATAGAAACTTCCACTAAGAACCTGACATTAACAAAATTTTAGATAAGTAATCTCAATTAAAACCTTAACCAATGTTCATCTTTAACTCATTGCTGATTAGACTCTATTCTTTCTCTGGCCTTTGCCAATATAGTACGAAGTTCAGAGGACCTCACGGTTTGATACTGAAAATGAGAATAACCCATGAAGATTTTTTAACACCAATTGAGAGTCTACTTACCCCAGAAACTGTTCTTTGAACGTTAATTTGCGAATAAAGGCGTTTTCCTTCGTGCCCTCCAATTTTCTCTGCTTGTTCCCTTGAAATTCCCAGCAACTCGTGCCCAGAAAAGCTGCTCAATCTCTGGCACACAACAGGGGAGAATTCTTTGGCCTTCAGCCAATTTTGGACCTCCGAGGGAGTAGCTTTCTGACTGATGTACACCTCTGGTGTGAGTTTAATGTCGATATCTTGGCGTTTCTTCTCTCGGAACATGGCAAGCACCAGGTTAAGTTCGTCTTGCATGTCTACAGCGCCGTTAGTGTACGTTGATTTTATGGAAGATCGTCGCCTTAGGGTGGACACTGGAGTAATTGGTGTAGATAAACTGCCTGGAGGTGGTGGGGGAGGTGGTGTAGGTACTACCGGTGGTGGCGTTTTTGTTTCTTCTAAACAAGTTAAATAAGCTTACACCAAATATCGTTAACTCTTCATTTTAATTTATATTTTATAACATAAAGGATATTTTTAGTACTTATCTGCTTAAATTCTTTTGAAGCTATATAACAAATAAAGCTGGTGGGAAAACAATAAGCTAAAAGCAACAAAGAAAGCTACAACACAGACGTATATTTATTTATTACGTACAAAATGTTTACAAACTGTATATATAAATTTATAAAGTATATAAAAATATTTTTTTTAACTTAAAATAATTTAGAATGACTATAACAACATAAAAACAATATATTTGGAATTAAAGAGTGCAAATCATATTTAAAAAAACTGTGCCGATTAATATAAATTCACCTTCTAGTAACATTTTTTTTAACTATACTAATTAACAATAAATTAAAAAAATATATAAAATATAATTGGCGTGTGGGATGCCACTCAAATTCCGACACGCCCTTCTTTTGTTTAACAATTTAATATATAATTATTACATGGATTAAACAATTCTTTAAATAAAAAAAAATTATGTCATACTTTCAGTTAATTGACTGACGAGAAATATTCGAGCACTTAAGAGTTGTGTCTAATATTACAAAAAAAAAAAACTAAAAGGTCAAGAGATTGACAATTAGTGACTCTATATATTGCAGCTGCATTATTCCGATAAATAATTGTGATGATGAGATTCTACGTACAGCATATTTATTTTGGGTGATAACTTTCCTAAATAAATGGCACTATTAAATTACATTTAAAAATATAAAGATTTTACTGTGCCTTGCTGAAAGGTAACTTTTTGCAATTTTTTTTTGTGATCGGATAGAAGCCGTCTTATCAAGTACGTTGGCTCTGGAGCAACTACAGATTAATCTAATTATAACATAAATATTAACACAAACATTATACAAATATAACAAAGAAAACATTGCGTAGGCTCGTTTAGAAATAACGGAATTCTCCTTTCTTACCAAGCCTTTCTTTTCTGACTCTGTCGGCTGGGGCGACGGGTATTACTGGCTGCGTTGGGCCGTGATCTCCTGAACTTTGAGGATCGTATCTGTCTGATGATTCCTGGAAATTTAATTTGAATTTATTAGAGAAATGGGTTGTAAATAATTTTCAGGTGTTTAATAATAATCATTAAATTATTCCACATAAAAAATTTAAAAAAAAATGTATTCATACCGGCCTGTATCGATGGTTTTGTGAATACAAGGGGTTGTTGTAAATATCTGGGGATGACGCCAAGTAATTTATCTTGGTGACTATTGTGTGGGGCACATGGGCAACTTCGCCCTTTTGGTTCCTTGCCTTCCACCATTTGCGACTATCGTCTAATATCTGAAAAAATTATTTTAAAAGTGTAAAAATATTTAAATATCAAATTTATTCAAAAAATATTGTTGAGTCGAATTAAAAAAAAATTACCTCTAAATATTCTCCACGAACAACAGTAAGCTCCTTCTCGTTGTTAGCTGTCCTAGGGTAAGTAACTTGCACGATCATAGCATTTTTCTTATGCAACAAATCCAGCCATCGGTCCTGAGCCCTCTTGAAGTTGCGGTCATCGTTCCTTTCGATAGAATCCGCCGAGATGTCACTCCTTGCGCTCGGATCCAATTCCCTCTCGTGTGGATCAATTTTTGGTTCTCTTGGGTCGTGGTGGTTCCCGTTGTTCCTATCATACATAAACTCTTGGTTAGATGGTTCGTAGTCGTTGTAGTCACTTGTGTACAAGTTGTCTTTATGTGGGTCCCTGTAGTGCTTTCCCTCGCTCTCCAATTCATCCACAACTGGATAATCTGGCGACCATTTGTCTAAAAATACGGGGTGGTAGCTTGAGACTGGACCTTTCCATTCGTCTCTTGGTATAAGCCAAGCGTTTCCCAACGAGTGCCACAGTTCCGTTTCCTTGCTGGTCACGCAGTTGATTAGAAGGTTGATGGCTTCCCTGGTGAGGAGGGGAGCGATTACTTTGTGGGGTAAATGCATTTCATAGTAGGTGTCGTGGGAAGCTTCGACTATAAGTGCCAAGGGTGTGAATAAGAAGTGGACCAGCTCGGGGGCGTTTGGATCGTGGATGTGCGCTTTGAGCTTCGCTAGCAGATTGAAGGAAAGCTTGAACTTTTGGAAGATATCGAAGAATTCCTTTTCTGACGGGGGCTTAGTTCGCATGGTTAGCATGCCGTCGCCGTTGTCCCTTTTTTTGCTTTTTCGGCTTTTCCGTCTGCGTTCTAGCTCTCTGGAGGCGGCTGCGGCGTGTTGGAGTCTGGCTATGAATTTTTCTATGTCGTCAAAGCAGTGGTTTAGGACTGTAACATCTCTTTCATACTGCTCGCTTGTTGTGGAGCTGTTGTCGTCGTTGTTGGCCGTAAGTTCGGAGTCGGATTCCCGGTAGTCTCTGGATGTGGGGATAATTTCATTGGCGCGTACTTGGCTGGGAGGGGGTGGTACTCCGGGCTTTCGGTTCTTCATGAGGGTCCTGCCCATTTGCAGGTTCTTTAAGTCTTCTACCAAGTCTTGAGCGGATATGCTTTGGCACTGGAATATATGCATTTCTGGGGGGTGGTTCGGATTCGAATTGGTTACTATGAAAGCTAGGATGTTGTTGTACATTTCCATGGGGTCGTGGCTTGTGAAGGCCGTGGGTTCTTGTATGGACTTTCTGGAGAACTTTTCCATTACCGTCTGGAAATGAGTTGTTAGATGGGTTGACGAAGGATTTTGGTAGTTACTTACTCCGGTTTCGTAATCCATGATGAGGATCCAATTTTTGTCCAGGCATAGCTGCATCTTCTGTGACCATATTCCATTTGATTTTTCTAGCTGGAGGAGCCTCCTCATGCCATCGGCGGGTGTGAGGATGTTGGTTTCTTCGGTGACGGTGAAGGTGGCCAGGTGCTCCATAAGGTAGCAGGGTTTGTCGGCACCATCGTTGCTTCTGTCGATGTCCCGCTCGTCGCCAGAGTATCCGTTTGAACTGTACGCCATGTTTACTACACCACCCACTGAAAAATATGCAAAAACTTAATGTGGTTTAAATACATTATCTTGAGATAAGTTAAGCCTGATAACAAAATTATTTGATGATATTGATCTAGATAATTTCTTTATTATTTATTTAGGAGTATGACCTCACAATATGTTTTTATATTAGATTGATTTAATCTTTTTTATTTGTGTTGCTACATTTATTTATGTTCTAGAAAAAAATTAGGTAATTTTTTTTATATTAGAGATTAAGGGTTTGTATTTTTTTTACTGCTTACAAGAATTTTTTTGTAATATATTTGTTGCAATACCACCAAAATTATGATGTTCTACGATAGTTTAATAAATAAATAATTACGAGTTATTTGATCTATACAGGTAGTTTTCATGATAAATTACGTTGGATACTAAATATAAAGATTAATTTTATATTTTTATAGATTTTATGATAGTGAAAAGGGAATAAATTGCTTCGAAGCTAAAAATAGAAGTATTTTCTACATTAACAATTTTTAAATAATTTTCTTGGTGTCATCTACCAACTGTTGGCATAAATATGCTAATGATAGAAATTTGCATACGTTATTATTAAAAATGCATAAATAAATTAACATAGGAACGCAGATTTTTTTTTATTTTAAATAATTTTTTTTCAATTTTGTAGCTTGAGCAGATCTTGTGCATAATAAACTTCAATGCCAGAGCTGATGAAGAGCAAGGAAAGGCATTTCAATGAAATAATAATATATTTCATTGAAATATCTTCCTTAATACATCAATGTAGGCATTGCTTTTGTCCAATTAAAAGGGTGTGCTAACCACCATTGTTATTCTCCTATTAAATGTTTAAAAGTTTTATAATTGTATCTAGCAAGCGCTGGCTTTGACTTGTCAATCAAGTTAGTCATCTGTCATTATTTCATGATGTCACGTCGTGCTTCGCATTTAGTTTGCGTTTTTGATAATTTGTATTGTTTATTTTCGCGAAAAAGACATTCATTGTGTAGTGTAAGCTGGTCATTTTCCTGAGAGGCTACGCGGGACCAAATAATCTTCTTAGGTAATACTAAAAAAACAAAATGAATTTTTTTTTGACAGATTTGACGTATTAATCTTTTTGAATCGTCTTCGCTACTTAATTTCGTTTGCTGGAAATTAAGTAGCGGCGAAAATCATGTATATTGCACTCGGATGTGTTTGGGAATGCATTCACGTCACGTTATGACGCTTAGTTCATGACGTCAATTCCAATTGGCATTCGTGTGTGCCTTTAACGGAACAGAAAAGGATAACCATCTCCTGATTAACTTCCTAATAAATATTCACCTAAATATAAAACTTTTCAATATCGCTTTTCTTCATTTTTTTAAATAGAACACTCTATATGTATTGGGTTGTTCGGAAAGTAATTGTGTTTTTTTTTGTGAAAATGAAACACGATTTTTTTATAGTGTATAAACATTTTATTAAATGATATATTCTCCATTTTGGT
>JAUIMW010000747.1:0-15174 GCA_033557785.1 Enochrus cinctus
GTTGTCATTTTTTGTTTCATCTCCGTCTGCAAAGTGTGCGTTGAATTCATCTGAAGTAAGTTTCTTTACTTTTTTGTCTTCCCAGCTCTCTGTTAACTACCTCCTAAATGGTTCTACTTTTATTTTCGAAGTTCATTATATGGTTGCTGTTCTTTGTTTTTTTTTAGCATTGTTTGCAATTAGTTAGTAGACTTTCATTTTTTTTGTCTATATCCCACTCTTCCTTGTTCCTTGCTTTCAAGATCGTATACATTGCATCTTGTTGGTTTTTATATTTTGTTTTCAATCTTGTACCAATGTTACATTTAGGAAAACTTAGATCATAGTACAGTTGCATTGTTTGGTTGAATGCTTCGCACAGCTGGGTAGCAGGTGCTTCATTTTTCTTAGTATTCTTCTGCAAATTTCTAAATATATTATCGATGCAAGTTTCTACTCTTTTAGTTCTCCTTGATGGTTGAGAAAAACTTGGAGGAAAACCATTTTCTGTCATGATATGTAAGATGTCTTCTCTAGGCTCTGAGTTAACCATAAAATTGATGTTGAAGTCACCGGCAATAAATATTGTATTGTTAATATAATTTTTTTCGAGTTTTTCAAAGAGATAATTATTTCCTCAATAAATACACCGTTTTGTCCTAAAGGTGGTTTATATATACACACTATACATATGCTCTTATTTATAAGTTTGATTCCACATACATCTATGTGTTTTTCCTCACAGCAGTCTTCCAAGTTTAGAACTGTCACTTTTATTTCTTCCTGCAATAAGCAGCAAGTAACGTATAGTGCAAGAATCCTGTGGTTAATTTTGGTTCTGTTAGCGAATGTTCGGTTACACATATTAAATTCGCTATGCCTTGCTGTAACAGACCATTTCTATTTGTTTTTATTTTATTAGCATATGATTGAACATTTATATTTAATATTTATATATTTAATTATTTTGTCAATAAATTTGGTCGAAGTCTCACTTAAACCCTAATGTGGGTTTGATTTGTGAGTTCAATCCTTTTGTAAATTAATTTTTCGTATCTACATTTTCTTTTTCTTTGACCCAGAATAAACAACACAAACAATATTCGGCCTGCCCACCAAGCGACCTGGCCACTCGCGTGGAGCTGCTTACCTTGTATCACAAAAATTGGTTTTCATTTAAGTACGTACATCCAGCTTTTTTAGCTCGCACCCAGAATAAACGTTCTCAATTTTCTGGTAAACAGTCTAGTATTGGTTATGCCCCTGAGCTCTCTAGGAATAGCGTTATATATCTTTTTTCCAACAAATTTAATGCTTTTTTGAGATTTCTTATTATTATATTTGGGTTTATAAAGTTTAGATTTTCTGCGAGCATTGTGTATGTACGCTTACACTGCTGCAGCCATCAAGTATAATTCATGCACATCCAAAACCTAGACTTTTTTTATAAACTTTCTGTGGGGTCCCAAGTTTTTAATGGCGCTTCATGTCCCCGCCTTCTAATACATACTGCCATATCTTAAAATTGAACCTGTGAGAGACATGTAAATGTTTATTAAAGTCTGTCCTAAGAGAATATTTCTGATTTTCTTAATAAGACTTATTACGTGTTTTTTCCAACAATGCTTTTCGTCAATTATTACGCCCAAATATTTAGTTTTCTCAATTCTATATATTTCTTCGCAGCCTTGACATTCCGCCTGACATTCTCTATCATGCACTTTTAGTGTTTTCATTTATATATCGGTCTCATTTGGTATATAAGCAATGAAGTTTGTTTTTGCTACATTAAATTTCAAAGAGTTTCCATCCAGCCACTGCTTTATCTTTCGTATGTCTGATTCCATCTACTTCCAACCTGTTCCTAGTTCTCTCCTGCATTTACTAGAGCTGTGTCGTCAGCATATGAAATTATTTTTCCATTAATTTTTAAATTAGATGATTTGTTGATATATATATTAAAAATAGTATAGGGTCCAACACAGTTCCCTTTGGCACCTCAATCCTGACAGTACACTGTTCACTGTAGGTGACCTATTTTCACACATTGTTTTTGGTTTGTTAAGCATTCTTGAAATAATTCTAGTGGTAGTCCCCTTATTTCTATTCTTTCTAATTTTTGTGTCAGAAACTTACGTGGTACTGTGTCAAAGGCTTTGGCCAGGAAAGAAAAAATACCGACAAGCATTTCTGTTAATTCTACTCAAGTCATTTTGTTTTCGTTTAAATAGTTAATTAATCTGCTTTTAATACATTTTTCTTTGCAGCATTGCGTTGCAATAATTAGATTAAATAGAAATTGTAGTGGCCCTACTATGTAATTGTGAGACACCTACATCCCTTAGGCTGTTAATGTGTAATATTATTTCAGCTTGTGTTATCGGTGTTAGAAAGAAACTACTAGGTATGCGCTGATTGTTTATTAGAGGTTTTATTGGTGCTGCTTATCCCTATTTTTAGAAAGAAATCAATAAACGTCTCCGCTATTTATTTTTCATCGCTAATTTAAACACCTTCTGCGTTTTTTATTGTTTTAATTTTTTTATGCTCCTTTTTCTCATTAGCTATTTCTTTTACAACGTCCCATCTTGATCTCATATCATTTTTGTCTCTTAGTTTATTTCTATAATAATGGTCTTTAGTATTTTCAATCCATTTATTTAGTTTATTTCGGTAGGCTTTGTATTCTATTAACAAGTCAAGGTTTCTTCTTTGCCTATTAACTCTATGTTTCATTTTATTTCACATTGTTATTGCTTCGATCAGTTCATTCATCATCCATGGTTTCAGTTTCCTTTGTTTTATTTTCCTTATTTGTTTTGTTGCAGTAAATGTTTTTACAAACTCTTTGATTGTGCTTAGAAAACTGTCCGCACAGTCTTCCGAGTTATCGGTCTGATATACATCTTCCCAGCTCTCCTGTGAAACAAGGTTGAGATATTTTACAAAAATTATGTAGGTTGTTTCTATGATAGGAGTGACTGTTTCGCAGTTTTTAAATTCTGTGTTAAGCAGTATGGCACAATGATCTGTAGTGTCTATCTCATGGGAGTAGTCCTTCCTACTCTTAGTTTTCCCCAGATTTATAAATGCATGATCTATACAAGTCTGTCGCTCTCATTGTTTCATTAATGTATGATTTATAGCCATTATATTTAGGTATGTGTTTTTTCATATTGATCCTCATTGTTCATTAGATTTATGTTAATATCATCAACAAAATAACTTATATGGTACTCCTTTACCTCCCAGCGTATATCCGTTATATTATTTAAAAACTGGCTTAACTCTGTTGAGGGCGGTCTGTATACTGCAGTAATATTGACATTCTAATGAAAGTTACTTCTTTATTTTTCAATATTTCAATCCCACTTATTACTTTTTACATGAATTATTGTGCCATCATTTTGCGTTGTTGTATATTTGCGTGTAACCTTCAATACCAAAAATATACTTATATTGTTTTCAAGGTTTTTGGTATTTTTGTTTTCTTTAATGATGTAGTTTGTAATCTAGGTCGCAGTGAAAATTTTTTTCTTGTTCTTTCTTCTTGTAGGAGTTGATCGATTACTGGTTTCTTAAAGTAAAACCTGTTGATGAATACCCCCTACCACCAGGCATCGCTTTTAATTACTAGATCTCTTGTTTGTGCTGGTATTCCCACTTTAAAGTATTTTGCATCTTTAAATTTTGATTTAAGAAGTTCTACTTTATATTCCCCTTGATGAATATGGGTGAGGTGGTGAGCCGTTAGACAAAACTAACAGAACATTTGGACCAGAAGAAATCGTTGAAGAGCTATTAAAATATGGGCCAACCAACGATTCAAAATATGACCACAATAACTACTGCTACATGTCAAATGAGCACACTGAGTAAGTTGTCAAACATGTAAAAACAACAAGAATGCCATGAGTCTCAAATAAGACGACAGCGAAGCTTAATAGAATCAAACCCTGTTATGATTAGCAAATGTGTTTTCTTAAAATGTTTAATTATTCAATTGATGTTAAATTAATTTTGGTCAAAGGTGCTATTTTACGTAAGATTTACTCAAAATTCATCTAACTGAAATTATTTTAATTATGTAATCGTAGTCTCACTTGGCAAGATTTTTGTCAATTTAAATCTATATTTGTATAATCATTTATAAATAAGATGTGGGATTAAGATTACTACAAGTATCTTGTAGATTGTACATTGTAATAACTGCATTAGTTAAATCTTTAGAATTGAAGGTTAACGCTCTAATTCAAACTCAAATTATATTTAACGATTGTAATTGATTACACAAAGCATTTTAATCAAAGTATCTCTTATAAATGAAATGAATTGGTCGGAATTTATTTAAAACATTCCTATTGCAGACATAAAGCGCCTCCTATTTTACTCGTCGCTGATTGGCACTAATAAAGTTGACAGCTGATTTGACAGTCTTTTTGACACAAGTGCATTCAAGTTGCAAAATGTCTAACCTTTAACCGAGTTTTTTCATCTCAAAAATTGTTTACAATAGTGAAAATGACAGAACACGAAATTCAAGACAGTCCTAGTAAATCAACAAAATTCTATCATGTGAATAGGAAATTGCTGGCGATCAAAGGACATTATTTTCTATTTAACGCAGGTAACACTGACATAACCTATTTTTATTTTGTAATTTGAAGTTTCAAATAGACATGTGGATTGTGGAGTAATAGGACAATTTAAATTTATTATGAAAAAATAAATATTGTTTTCTTTAGTTCTGTAGATGCTTTATTTGAGGGAAAAATAAATTTATAAGTTTTTTTAAGTTGTAGATCAAATGATGTAACAATAAAATTTGATTGAAATTGTACGAAGCTTACAAAATTAATTTTTTATTAAAATTTGTTAAGAAAATTAGTATCCTGTTTAACATTTAAAATCGTAATGTGAATGTTAACACCATAATGTGAATTTTAAGAATTTGACAGAAGACTGTCATAAGAATTTTATTTTGTTTTAGTAGTATTACAATTACTTATTGATTTAAGGAATTACATTTTATGATATGTATTTATGATAAGATAATTACCTCTTGATTTAAATTAATTTTTAATGATTTAGCAGTTTTATAAAATTATGATTTTCACTATATCAGCTAAAATTTTAAATTTAAAAAGGAATGTGATTATTTAATTCCAATTAGTTTAATGCAACAAAGTTTTTTTAGACTAACTTAGACTTTATCTAATTGCAAAATCTAAAGTACATTCATGTACAGACATACTTTAGTCACATATTCATATTTGTTATCAGCATTATGCTTATTTAAATATGTTTAAAAAACAGTTATTATATTAACAATTTGATTACCAACACTTTTAAGTCTACATTTCAGTAATTAAAAGATTACAACATTCTTAAATTGATAATAATAAATTAACTTTTTTATTAATTAATTCAAGTATTTTCAGTTGTCCAGTAGTCTAATATTTGTACACTATAAGTACCAAATAAACTTAATTAATTCACCATATGCTCTTATCTATAATGTAAAAATTATTATTATTGATGCTATAGTTAATTACTGTTTGTGCAGTCCTCCAATAAAATAGACCTTACTTCCTTTAAGCTTAAAAAACAAAAAACATATTTTCTTATTTCAGGAAATGCACCAGTTATACCTTTTCTCTCCCTGTATGCAAAACAATTAGGTTTTTCTAGTTTCATAGTAGGAGTAATTTATACCGTATTGCCCTTCTGTGGTATGCTAAGCAAACCAATTGCAGGAGCCATTGCAGACAGATTTTACTGCCAAAGGCTAATATTTTTGTTATCTGGCTTATTAGTGGCTGTCGGATTTACTGCCATATATTTTGCACCAGGAGTGCCCTTGGACCAAAAAGTGCACTTTTCTTGCGAGGGTATAGCAGAATTTAACACTTGCGTAAACAATAAGTCTCTAGAGGGAATATCTCTAAAACTAAATACAGATGAATCAACGGAGTGTGAGGTAGTATTTTTTGTTCTATGTTTAAAAAAATTTTAATTTTTCAAAATTTTTTAGTTGATTTGTCCTTTTGAACCAGACGATTGGGATACAATATGCGGCAATTGGAATATATCGTCGGAAAAGTGTAAAGTCAGAGACAATCCATTAAAATTCAAGACTTACACTTATTTTAACACAACCGAATTGATAGGCAAATGTGTTTATTTTAGAGTTGCAAAAATTGAAGTTGAATATGACAAAGCTGCAAAACCTTTGTGCCCAAAAAAAGTTTCCAGCATTTGCAACATAGAATGCAAAAACAGTCGGGTAAATGAACTGGTTTCATTATTTACTTTAGATGATGATGATGTTTTAAAAACTTACCAATTTTGGGTGTTCCTGTTAATAATGACGTTCACGTGGTGTGCGATGGCTATTGTTGTCAGTGTAGCCGATACAATTTGCTTTGAATTACTAGGTATGTGGTTTCAAGTTAAAGATTTAAAAACCTGAGTAATTTTCTTTTTTTTTAAGGTGATAAACCGAGTGAATATGGCAATCAACGATGTTTTGGTGCTCTAGGCTGGGGAATATTTGCTATTGTAGCGGGCGCAATAGTAGATAAAATTAGTGTTGGTGATATAAATAAAAATTATTTGCCCGCTTTTATATTGGCTGTAATACTGTTAATTGGTAATTTTATTTGTTGCAATTTTATAAAGGTAAGTTGTGCAAGTACGTAATTTCCTGATTTATTAGAATTGATTTGTTTTAACAGTATAAACAACAAATATATGAAATCAATATTCTGAAAGGAGTAGCAAAACTATTTAGAGATATCCGTATTATTGTCTTTATGGTATGGTGCATATACATCGGGTTATGCACAGGATTGATGTGGAATTTTTACTTGTGGCTCGTTGCAGACCGAGCGAACCAAATGCCAGACAGTCAGAACTGGCTGAGTACGTTGCAAGGCACATTACTGGCAGTTCAAACCTTGGTAGGGGAATTACCGTTCTTTTGGCTTTCAGGATGGATATTGAAAAAAATTGGTCATATACAAGCTATGAATTTAATACTGTTGGTGTTTGGAATTAGGTTAACATTATATTCTGTGATCACAAATCCTTGGTATTATATACCAATCGATATATGTAATGGATTTACATTTGGCATATTTTACTCATGTATGACGTCGTATGCTGCAATTATAGCACCTCCTGGTGCTGCCACTACAGTACAGGTAATTTTACGTGTAGCTTAAAGACTCTGAGTGACTGATAGTAGATCAGTTGATAAATGTATAGCATTAATAAAAAAAACTGTTTTAATTTTAGGGTCTCGTAGGAGCTCTATTTGAGGGCATTGGTGTGTCGTTAGGAAGTTTAATAGCTGGTTCCTTATTTGATGAAGTTGGTGGGCCGAATACGTTTAGGTATTTTGGAATAGCATCGTTAGTAATGTTACTTTTGCACGCACTTGTCCAGTTTGTATTGAACAAACGAAAAACATCAGAAGGTGGGTAGTATTAGATAAAATGAATTAGACGTAGAAACTAATTCTCATAAATTGATATACTCCAAACATTTTTGATTATTTTATTGCGGTTTGGAGTCGCTATACTAATTTAACTCAGGTAAACAATTATAAAAAAAAGTGATATATAAGCACTTTTTTTCAAGTACGTTTCAACATGAATTGGTGTTTATTTCATAGTTTTAACAATGACTTAATTACCAATTAACGTAATCAATGTTTAAACTTAATTGGAAAAAAGGGCCATAATCTATTTAGGTACCAAAAAATAGCCAAATGATTTTTTTAATTTAGATAGTATTAAGGAATTGATTTAGAGATAATTAAGACGCAAAATTTTAATATTTTTATATTTTGGGCACTCACCATTTTTTCTTTCATAGAAAAAATACTGATTTTTTTTTTATTGTAAATAACTCACTTTGTTTATGTTTTTTTTTGTGTATGTTTTTGGGTAGGGCTTACATTGTGGTGACTTTATTAAACAAAACAAAAAAACAATGTAAAAAATAATGATAACATAATTTAATAACAATTATTTAAATTATTTTTAGACCCTATAAAGAATATCAAAGCAGAAATTTGTTATAAATATGCTTAAGCGTAGGAAAAATTCTTATAAAATATAAGAATAATTTTAAAATTTTGTCATCACTGGGAATATTCATATCATAAGGTGTAAGGATTTTTTTTGTTTCAACTAACCATCTAACCCTTTATGATTTATATGAATGCAACATGCATTTTCTAATATACTAATTACTTACAGTTGCATGAGCACATTTGTTTTGCTTTATAACATTTAATTTATTAAGTTTCTTTTTTCTACAATTCAGGTATAAGGGGTTCATCACTAGGATTTAATTATGGAACAATTGCTAATTAATATTAAGTTTTTTATATAAGATTTTTTATCATTCGATATTATTTTAGGTTGATTTACTTAAAAGTATTTATGTAATCTTTAGATTTCTAGTCAAATTAAATTGCCAAAATGTTATTTGTTAAAAAACTTCATACATTTTATTGTTAACTTAAAAAAAAAACATTTTTTGTTATACAAAGGACACTTTTTTAACAAATTTTTATTATCTTGTTATTGATAAGTATATTGTGCCTTTTAGAGACTTTTAAAGGATGTATATCTTGTTTTTGTACATATTTTATATCACTGATTTTTTCAGAATATAGAAAATATGGTAAAATGCCAAACAGATGGAGACAATAATAAAAAATATATAAGACATAATGTAGTGTTATTAAGAATACCCTTGCATGACAATTAGAAAACATTTTTAAAGATATAGTGTTTGTATGTTACAGTAAAATAAGGTTTAATGAATTTTTAAAAGTAATTTTTTCTTTTATTTCATAGCATGTGTGTTGTAATACTTTTTCTTTTTTATTGTTGTTAGATTTTACTGCACGATATGCTACTCCAGTGGATGCTCTTAGCATGCTCTCTGATGATACACAAGAGTTACAGCTCATTAGCTAAATTTAAGTTTAATTCATTTTTTCCTGTACGTTAATTATATTTGAGAAATTATTTTTACATGGAGATATTTCTTACTTATTTTTTATTTTGACACAAAGAAATAGTAATTTAAATTCTTTAGTTTATTAATATGCACTTATAAACAAGTTGTTTATAGTACATTACATAACTACTTACATTAATTATTCAGTGGCGAAGGTTAAAGCAGGGAAATTTAATGTTATAAAAATTCTTTATTGTAGAATCTTTCAAAATCTCACGAAGAATATCAAAAATGGATGTATTTATTTTTCGTCCTAAAATCAAAACTTTCTCCCATCTAATTGAATCAACTTGTATGCTTCAGTTTCTAGAATAAAGTGCTGTGGTGATATTACAATTAAAAATTTGTTTATCTTTTATGTAAATTGTGATAATAGATTTAAAGGATTTAAATTACAGCCTTTATGTAAGTTAGTTCAATCTGAATAACATAAATTTTACTGTGATAAAGCAAGAAATGTCTTTATTAAAAACTGAATCTACTCAGGTGTTACATATGTATATACACACAAAATTTAAGATAACTTATAATAAGGAATTATGTAGTCACAAGAAGTTATCAAAAAATGTTTAGCATGTGGATTTCAAATATTTATTTTTATTATATGAGAGATTACATAGGGATGTTTTTATATTATTTATTTTTTGTAAAGAATTTGTTGATATATAATTTTTTAGTATACATATTTAATTTTGCTATATTTCTCAGATTGTATATGGGGGGGGAGTTATGTTTTGGATTAAGTTCAATTTTATTAAATTTTTTATCCACGTAATCCCATGCTACTATATACACAAATAAAATAATAAAATTATGTACAAAACAATTTTAGTAAATTTGTTTTCATTAATACGTGTGTTGGGGATAGCTCACAAAATAGGACAATTAACACATATTTAGTCTTCCAACTTTCATTTTGTGGTTCTACACTTAATTAACTTGTTTAGAAAGTAACTAAAGTATTGTGTTTTCTTAAATTAGTTGTAGGATTAGTTAAATCATTCCTCGAATGGATTTTTAAAATCATTAACTTTGGTTCTTTCTCATGTGATATCAAATTTTAATATAGTTATTGTCTCGTTTTAATTATTAAAAACTTAATTTTTTATTATAAAATCCAATACAAAGTTGGTGTTGCATGCTGCAGTTCCTATTATTATTATTATTTTGACTAGTACTTTATTTGTTAAGGTGTATTTTTAAAAGAACAGGAGACTTAGAAGCAGAAACTGCCAACTTAGTAAAGGTGCTTGTTTGTTAATTTTTTAATAAAACTCTATAAGGTATTTGAATATCGATGCATCTGCACTTTTTTGTAAGTAGTTTTCATTCAGTATTTTTACATATTAGGTAGTTAATTTGTTAACGTTTATATATTTATTATATGCAGTATGCATGAGGACATTGTTTCAATGTATTTATGGCATTTTATGTTGTGTATTGTTAAAATAAACTTTAAATGGAGAACTCTTTTTTATTTTAAGGAAATATTAGAAGATTTATCTAATAAAAACCTTTAATATCATATATATAATTTATTTTTAATTATTGTATAAACTCATAAAACTACCACCTTCGGGCGGTTGAATCCAATTATCTTCTGAGTATTTAGTGTTCTTCTGTTCGACCACATGGAAAGTGTATACATGCCTAGATTTTTGAGACTTGTTGGGCTCACTGTAATGTACCACTTGCCCATCAATAAGAACGCAGGAACCCTTAGGTACAGGCACAGGAGTAAAGCTGCTTTTTTGGTAAAAAGGAGCTGCCTTATCGTAGATTAACAGATCTTTGGAATCTTTATCTGGGTTTCTGATGTATCTCCTGTGCACCCCACTTTTATGTGAGCCACTTGAAAATCTCAAACAACCGTTTTCAATTGTAGCATCCTCTAAAGCTATCCAAAATCCTATTAGTTTCACTGGATCCGTATACAAATATGAAGCATCTTGATGTGGGCAAACTAAAATTTAGAAATTTTTTATCTATAAGAAAAACTGAATAAAAAATGTTTATACCTTCTCCTCCCAACCCAGGGTTTTTGAAAATGTACATGCTCTGAACCACGGCAGGATCCTCAAAACCTAGTTGAAAACATACTTCCTTTACCCTTTCTTGAAACGTAATTTTATTGAAAGTCTCGTTTTTGTAGTGCAGCGCATGCCCGATTTTATTTAGTGAAACTTCTGGTTCGACCAAAAGTTCCCCATTCGGTCCTACTGCATCAGCTTCAAAAAAGTAACTTATTTTATCGGAACTCTCAAGAAAATATGTGTCTTTATTCTGAAAAATAACACGATGAACAACCTTAGCATAATTTTAATTAGAAGTTCTTACTTGTTGACTCTCTGAATCTACTGTGCTAAATACTGTTCTTTTCGATTGTTCTGGCATATTTTTAATTAATTTGCTTCCTTCATCCTTTAATTTTTCAGCTTCTTCTTCTGTAATAAATCCTTCTATAACTGCATACCCATCTAAATTGACCTAAAAACATTTATGTATGTTCAGGCTGAAATAAAACTGTGGACAAGCAACCCATAGGAGGTGGAATGCCCTCCACATTAACCATTGCTAAGTGTGTTTATATTAACCCTTCGTTAGTCGCTGTGTATCTGAGAGATACATATGGTATTTATTTTGGCCCCCATTAATTTATTGTAACAGATGTGGGTATGTAGAACAATTTAATTTCAACTTAACTCCTCAAAATCAATTTTTTTTTTTTAATTTGGTTTTTTAAATTCTGTATCTATTAGATACATTGTGACCAATGAAAAGCCACAAAGTA
Source organism: Enochrus cinctus (assembly GCA_033557785.1). Classification (NCBI taxonomy): domain Eukaryota; kingdom Metazoa; phylum Arthropoda; class Insecta; order Coleoptera; family Hydrophilidae; genus Enochrus; species Enochrus cinctus. The sequence continues at coordinate 11,810 of JAUIMW010000747.1, forward strand.
TTGCGATTAACTAAGGGTTAAAACACCTTTAATATATTGCAATGGCAATAATTTTTAAATCTAAAAGTAGATTCTGAATGTAATAATCTAATTCTTAACTGCCAAACAAGATATAACATGAACATTTCAACAGTTATTGAATAACTAATAAATAATCTTTCATATGAATATGCATGCATTCATATTAATTAAATGAGAATCCATTGAAACAACGTTATTTAATTATCTAATTATGAATAATTATTCATACGCATCGCGTTTGTGACACATCTACAAAACATTTCAGCTGAAAATACAAGACCCCCACGTAGTAAATTGTTTTTGTTTAAGTTTAAATATAACCGCGCTTCGCACAAACGATTTTAAAATTATTACCAATTAAGACATACCTTGCGTTTAATATCTTCGAACATCTTGTCTCTAATCACTTGCGCACTATCACGAGTAATGTGACCTTATAGGCACTCCAGATCCGGTCGGATTGATGAAAATGATAAATAAACTTGTGTTGTGAAACTTAAATCTAAAAACCGCCCGGCAATATCGTCGGCATTGCGCATGTGTTATAAATTTAAGTCCGAATCATTCATATTTATTTAAGCTTATTACGCGCTTTCAGAAATATCTATTTTTAGTACAGTAACTTTGGTAGGTAGCTGTGTTGATTTACTACATATTTTCCAATGGTTCCATAACGATTAAACCTTGAACTGAACCTTTTGACTGCCAAATATGATAAATAGTGGTTATAGTCTTGTATTATTATTTCGTTACAAAATTTTATTTAAACTACCTAATATTTTATAAGTATACATACATGTCTGTATATGTTTACAGGCAATTTAGTTGCATCTGATTAATTTCGAATTATGTTAATTTAAAATACGAGGGTAACTCAAAAGATGAATTGTATGATTTTATCGTACGGTATTGAATTGCGATGGTCATTGAGTTAACAATTGTCTCAAAAATTTTAACAAGTAAAGAAAAGATTCGGGAATTCATTTTCTTCCGGGACATTCTCTAAAACCACATCGTTGCATTCCACACTTCAAACGGTCGTTACGCTCGAGCTTACTCCTTTGCAGATTCATGGAGGGCGCTTGGTTTTGTTTTGCTTTCCTCCTTCGTTGTTTCTGTTTTTTGTGAGATCACACTTTCTGGTAGCAGGATGATCATGATTTAGCGTGGTCCATCACCATCATACCAAAGATCCTCGCCCATCCTCTGTACACTTCCTCCAGTTACAGATATTTTCTACGTCTTTTGTGCATCCTCTCTACCCGTCCCTATAGTTCTTTAGGATCCGTGGGAAGTGGGACGACGAGCAAAGTGCCTCCGAGGCAAGTATACCGTTACATGCGAAGCATGTAAGCATACGAAAGTTCGAGTGCGTTCATTATGTCAGCGGCTGTGAATCCCCGGAAGTAATCTAATATTACGAAAATACTCTGATCATGTATTTGTTTATTACATATAATTTTTTTACCGATACTTTCTTTATTTTTAATGCATGTTATTTCCTACAGATATAGAACACTTCTTTGTATAAAGCAAACGTTCTTAAAAAACGCGAAACAAAATAAATAATCAAACGTTAATTATTAATTAAACCAAAGAATTGTCTCTTAAGAGTAAAAATTCTAATGGAATATTAAAAACTGTAAATAAGAAACAACTAGATTAAACATGAAAATGTTCGCGTTTGTATATAAGACAGTGTGCCTACTTTATATGTTTTATTAAATTATAATAATTGTAAACCAAATTTTACATGTATCTTTTTTAATATTACAACTAATGTTTCCGTAATTTTAATTAATGTAACATTTCACTAATTAGTCTTTTATTAAGATTCTGTTGTATATCTAAAATTAGTGGATTATCAAAGTCAAATATATGTTGGTTTTCTTTGGCATGTATGCTTAAATCTGTGTTGTTATTCTTGTATCATTTTTATGTTGGTTATTTTATGTCTTAGTAGTTTTAATGATTGTCAAAAATAAGAGAAGTTACAGTTTTTACATAGAATCTTTTATGTGTTTGTTTAGATTGTTTGTTTTTGTATTTTTAAAAAGGCTTTATTATTTTATGTAAAAGCTACTCGTAAGTTGTTTCTTCAAAATTGTTTTATGTGTTCTTTTGATATTAGTTCTTTATTCGTTTTATGTTCTAAAATTTTGTAATTATTTTAATGTAACTTTTGTTAATTATTAAGATAGACGAATGAAGGAACTGTTTCCAAAAATTAAATGTAATAAATTTAAGTATTTAAAGTAGCTTTTTCAAAAATGTATTAGCATATAACACTGTTAAATAATTGATACTATAGCTTTTCTTTTTTACATTACATTACATAAATATGTGAAAAAAATATTGTTAAAAATGTCCCTCTCAATATAATAATTTTTAATTATTGTATCAATATGAAATTTTAATACATTACACCTTAATTAGTAAGGTGGCCGAAATATCGAAAAACACTATTTAGTTTTTGAAAAATAGGCAACTTAAGAGCTTTTGAAAGTGAAACGATAAGGTTTTAGGCTTGCTTGGCCATGGGTAGGCTCACCTACCGCGTTTACCTAAACTCTGAAGAGCCGTTTCGATTGTTAGTGTGTTTTACGCAATCTTTCGTGAAACAGAATTTGTCGTTTCTCTTAATGAATTGCATAAAATTGTGATAGGAGAGCAGCGTTCTATGGAGAATTATTTAAGTTCTGCTTGAATAAATACTGGTAGCATACCCGTCTTCCCTTGAGGCGCCCCGCTCTCATCAGACGTCGGAAAGCTAGTGTTACATTGCTAACTTCATCGAATCTGCTCATCTTCAAGATCTCAAAGCTTTTGTACATGTCCAGGGGATCTTATGTGGCTTCTCTCTTCGTCAGTTTTTCTTGCAGGCGTCCGACTGTCCGGCTTCTGCAGGCGTCCGGTATGAATTTGGTTCCTCGACCTCCCGCTTCTATTTTCTTGGGCTTTCCCTGTTTTCTTGTTTATCAAATGCCTTTTTCTTCTTCTCCTCATTTTCTGCTTTCTCTTTTCCACGTCAGATTTTTGTTTGCCGTCGGTCATGCTTAGCCGGGACGGGTTTTTTTCCTTTAGTTGATATTGAAATTTATTTATACAACGAGTTGTGCAAAGATATAGTACATGATAATATTAATATTACATAGTTAAATAAAAACAAAAATCCTCTTTATATGCTTAGCCTCGCCTAAGCAGACGCTTGTGTTGTGAGAGCCAACTTACCCTAAAAACTTGAAGCAAAAAAAAAGAAATAAATAAATATACATTCATATAGCAAAGGTACTCCTGAACAATAGATAATAGTATATTCCCTCATGTAAAAGTTTTTAAAATAT
>JAUIMW010000748.1:0-15170 GCA_033557785.1 Enochrus cinctus
TTTTGCACTCTGTTTATATTTCATGGGTTTTTAGACTTGTGTTAAGTGGAAGATAAAAAGTAAAATCTCATGTTGATATTTAGCCTACACCTGGTGAAATGGTGGATGCATAATTTAGATATCTACTTTCTTGTTTTTTGTGGAATCCAAGTTATCTTTATAACATTTTTTTTACAAATTTAACTTTTAGATAATTTTTTTAAACCTTTTTAATTATGCTCAATAAAGAAACCCAGGTATAATTTTAGTTTTGTTGTCAAATTTTAGCACGAATTAAGAAATTGTTTACTTTAAATTTTTGTGTCTTTCTTGAAATATCGATTTGGTTTGGTGCTGTTATATTTTATGTAATTTTGAATAAATATATTATTACTCATTTAAAAAAAATTTAAAATATAATTGTGTGACTGCACCTCAATTTTTATTAATATAGTCCGTTTAAAATAAAATAATTGTTTTTTCATTAAACATTTTTAAACATAAATATTTTTGCGGATTGTAGGGAAAATTTGAATTTTTGAACTTTATCATGTAATAATTACAATATTTAATAAAGTAGTTCTTTTTTAATTTCAAAATTCGAAATTCGTTCATTCTTGTTCTTTTGTTTTGTTCCTATTTATAGAATCACAATAATAAAATATCAAGTTAAAATAGGTGCAAATATTATCTGATGTTTAAATTTTAAAACTCATATGCTAACTTTATTTTATATGCATAGTTTTGATATTTCTTTACAAAAGGTATTATATTTTCATACAGGCTAATAAATTTAAATATATTATCAGATTTCTTAAAATTGTAATTTTACAATTCATGAATAGAATTTTATATATAGAAATTGTAATTTATATATAAAGCTATTTGATAGTTAAATAAACTGTAAATAATACCCTTTTAACTTATCACAATTTGGTGTCTTCCAGATCCACCCAAAATCCTGAGTGTCGGACCGGATCGCCTAACGACAGCGCCACTCTTCACGTCCGCCACGTTCGAGTGCGTAGCGGAAGGAAACCCACAGCCTACGTATCAGTGGCTTCAAAGACTTCCTACCCCTTCCGATGCTATCTTGGAGAGGGGTCGAGAGGCAAAATTACACATCTCCAACGTGACCTACGACTACCAGGGCGAATACGTGTGTAAAGTCACCAACATCATAGGAGGACAAGAGAGGACTGTACAGAGCGAGGCGATAGCGCTACAAGTTGTTGGTAAGTGTGTTTTATCTCGTTTTTCTATTGCCCCACTGCGGTTACTAGCGGGTATATTAAAATCTAGTACATGAGCATACTTGGTCCCTTTTGGTAGATTTTTACAGACTCTGCACTAATTTATTATGAATATACTTAAAAAGTTTTATGGTTGCCAGAGATAGCCGAAACCTTCAAGTGTAAATAATCAGCCACAACTCGCTGAAAAATAGAGGACAAAACATGTAAATCTGAACTTTAGTGGAGAATACAGAATTAACTGATGACAAAAGGGATAAAAACTATGCATGTCCGGTTATCCTTCAACAATGACCGCTCCTCGGGATATCATTTAATTAACTTGTCGGCTTCAATAATACAGCTTTTAGTGCGGATTTCAACTGATGCTTCGTATACATTGCGAAACATTTTTTTGCTTAGAGGCCCCTTTCACGTTTTGCATCGGAGCAAGAATGAAAGGAAACGCGGAACAGGGAAAGCTAAATACATTTTTTTATAATTCTCCGTTATATCTCGTACGCATATCAAAAGTTTGGTTTGTAAATTTTGAAATATTTAACATGAAGTATATATGCGAAATCCAGGCATAAAGAGAGTTGGAGAAGCTTTGTGCAAACGTTTACGTTTTTTGCATTATTTACGGCTTAAAGCTTTTGAAAAATACATTAAATAAACATTTACTTAATTTTTTAGAGATCCTATTTCCAGATAAACATTTTTGCAACATTTCAAAATAACTTTTTTCCTTTGATATAAAACATATTGATGTTATATTCTTAAAGCTCTCAAAGGTAATTGAATTTTATTGCCATTGGCTGAAAACTAGGGACTCCGTATTTTTTAAATTAAATAAAAACTTAATGCGTTTTTAGTCATAAATATAATAATAATTCTACTAAGTTATATAATGCAGTCGAATGCTATGAGGAAATAAAATTAATTGAATATAATTGCATTTTCAGCGCTACGCAAGTAAAATCTGACTTATAACAGAAAACTTAGCAAATGTATGTTTATGAGAAAAAATAAATAAAAGAGCAAATAACACCGCTTCTGCCTCTATTGCGAAGGAAAATCCGTTTTATTGGTGGTGACATGTTAATTAAATGATAAAACCCAAGGGAGGTCATTATTGAGGTATAAACCGCCCCGAGGTTTTTGCTACGGATTGTGAAAATAATCTTCGGACGATATCTCTCTCAACGACATAATCGCCGTCGTGCCATATTGAATAATACACATCTAACTAAATTTAGACGTAGATAAATATTTTCTCTCTCGGAAATGATGAAAATTGAGTAATCTGGAGTGTTCGTGAAGATTTTCCACTCGCGAACGAGGAGACAATCTAGTTAAAATCGATCTGGAGATTTAAAACAGCTTCTGTGCAACTTGAGTTTACCTCGGGAATTGCTTTATTGGGTTGGCAACACTCGCGGTGTTTCGTAATTATGTCCAATTTGTTTCTCTTTTGTGCTCTGGACTTCCTCGCGTTCTCTTTTGCGCGTTTCGGAGCCAAATGAGGCTAGAGAAGGATGAAATGAGCGCACGTGCGAGAGAGATCTACGAGTTCCGTAGAAACAATGCAAGTAAATTGGATTCAAATGTGCAAATGTTCCAATTCGGCTTAGGTTTTGTTTAACGTCCAGCACCGGTGTAATCCCTGTCTATTTGTCTCGTAGGGAATCGAATTCCTTTTATACCGTGCGTCAGTAAACTAAAATCTACAATGCGCTTTGTCAGTAATTTGGATTAAAAGTTTTTGAATATTATCCAAGAGGAAAATGCTTAATTCAAGAGGTATTAACGTGTCATATAATGAAATTTATGGATATCTTTGTCAACATTAAAATTTATATTTGTTTTTCAGGAGCACCACAGGTCCTCAGACATTCATCAACGCCAGAGATTCGAGTGGAGAAGGGCCAGAACGTGGTTTTAAGCATGGTGGTGTGTGCGGATCCTAGGCCGAGGGTCGTTGCGTGGGAATGGGGCTCTCTAAGACTGGAAGCAGGCTCAGAAATGGGTAAGAAAGTTATCCTAAAACAATCCTAAATAAATTATTCGGTGGGGTCGGGCAACGCAGCCGCGCAAAGAGGATGTAAGTGATGTACTGTTTTGACAAAATAAAACTTTAAACGCACTAATCTAGCCCTGACAAACTTCCCTGCATAATTTATGTGTGTAATCTCTCGAACAGAATCCTGAAATATTTATGGTTTGCTGGGAAAGGGTGACGTCTTAGAACCGCTGAAGTTTGCACATCAACGGCAATCTGTATATTTAATTACCACTGTCGCCCCTAACGATCTATTCATTTGGATCGTTGGCCACATTTTGAGCTTTGAATCTAATATTCATTTTTAAGAAAATTTTCATGCTATTATTTTTTAATTTTCTATTTATTCCTCATATACAAAATCCGTTTTGTATTTGTTCATGACGGAAAATTAAACGAAAAGCAGCAAAGACATCTGAAATCATAAGTTTTCGATAACGACTATAAATAACACGCTTCATGAAGCACACTATCGCCAAGAATGACATGAAAGATGTTTATATGAGAAATTGTGCACAAAGTGATAGACTTTATTTCCACAGCGTCGCACCGGCACAAACACATGAGAGTTTACTAAACGCAAGTTCACTACGACTCCAAAATACCTTCGAATCAAAGGCAGATAGGCAATGTATTAAATCAGGTCTCTGAAAATGTTAGTGCGGAAGTACTTCCTCTGAAACGGTGCAGAATTTACTGACACGTTCTTCTGAATTATTTCACAGGATTTCGTTTGAAAGCCGCGGCGCAAAATTTTAAAAACATACACACATATAAGAGTAACGTCACGTTCTCCGTATATGTGTTCGGGGATTTCTTTAACTTAAAGGAAATAAAAATGTTTTGCTTAAATATTCGTATTGTGCTAACGTCTCCATTCTTAAGTATGTCATTTAAGTTACTCGCAAAAGTTTTTGGAATTTAGAAAAAGAGTCAGTATTTTTTTATTAAAGCAATTGAAATAGCAAGAATGAAAAACGATCACTAACAAAGACAATTCTATTTTTTATTACTTGCTCCTGAAAAGATGTAATATTTAATTTCAACAAACTACAAAGTATGCTACTGAAACGTGACGTGAAGTTACACCAATATTATCTGATAAATAAATTAGTTTTATTAATATTAAAAGAAACTACCCATAACACTCCATATGAAAAAATTGTAAGCATTTTCTTACAGATATTACAGTATATAAAGGGAAAATAGTATAGTGTGGAGTATAATTACATCCTTTAGGATAGTCTAATAGAATAATATTAAAACTCTGCAAAAAAGGCATTGGGTGACAAAAATCACAAGAAAATGATAATAAAGGAATTATTGGAAGGATTATGTACTATATAGAAAGATAAAATAGACCATCTCAACAGAATTTAATTGTCAATTGATAGAATATACCATATGATTAATGAATGTAATAAATGTATGGACGTAATAGATTATCAAAGCAAAAGCAAATTATTATATTATAGATGTTGATATTCGAAACTTTGATACTATTCTTTAGTATTTAATTGATAAATAAATGTGTCTAAGGTAATTTAAATAATTATTTATTACTAGCTTACCTATCGCGCGTTGCTGCGATCTATGAAGAAAGAAAATTCATTATAATAAGATTTATGAATACATGTGTAAACTATTTTATTAAAAAGTAAATAAAAAATCGGTTTATCCCTTATCGTTATCATAATAATCAGCTGTTTTAATCCACTGCTGGATGAAAGCTTCTCCATGATTTCTCATTGTTGTCGATTCGCTACTATCCTTCTCTAGATAAGATTTAATGCTCTACTGAAGTCTCTACCCTAAGTTTCATGAGGTCTTCTAAGTTTTACAAATTCTCTTAGGCACCAATTCACACCTCTCTCTTCCATAAACACTTCCAGCCAGCTCAGCTCTATTTCTGTTGTAGTATCAGCTAGAATATATATTTTACTTTAGTTTGATTCATTTCGTCTTCCATATCTCAAAGTTACATCTAATTCTGGCATGTAATCTAAAGTTTTCCTTTAATGAAGCTATTAAATGTCCATGTCTCCATCTAAACTGTCACTTATTTAAGAGCTTGAGGGAAAACAATATTTTTCGTTTTTTGATAGGTGCATAGATATGTGTTTTCCGGTACGTGAACTGGTCACATACAGTTATCCACACGAGAAGCAGGGAATTTACTCAACACACTTGCAGCGATTACTCTCGTATTTTATTGATGGTGATAGCAAAAGTTTAAATTAAAATGACATATCTATAGGTATCTTTGGAATGTGTGGCAATAGTACATCTTTTCCTTTAAATTTTCCATTCAAAATCATAGCTTCAATAATTTTTAATTCTAAGATATGTGGTGGTAATTCTGTTCATCGTGCTATCAATTGATTTAAATATTTTTACTTCGCCAGGTATTCTATTAAACATGCTAATATGCCTTAACGTCATTGTTTGTAGCTGCTAATATAGCACTCGCGCTAAGGCACTGATGGTTTTTGTAATTCTGCGTGATATTTGGTAACACCTTTTCAATTCGTATACATTCGTATTACAAAAGTTTGTTGGCAAAGAAATAAATTGGGTATTTTTGTCTATTTCCCTCTCGCCATTCCCTACATCAAGCAGTAATTTCTTTCAACAGACACATTTTGTAATTAAAGGGGCATATTCTTTTTTAAGATAAATTTTTTACATTTAATAATCGTTAGTAGGAATTTTAGACATGCATTTAGTTCGTCAGCTGGTGTTGATCGTGGTATTACAGGCAAAGTTTGTCTAAAATCACCACATAGTGAAATTAGTGCACCACCGAAGAGTTGTCTATTTCCTCTTAAGTCTTACAGATTTCTGTCAAGCGCTTCCAAAGATTTTTTGTGAGCCATGGTGCACTCGTCCCATATAATGATTTCAAACTTCTGCAGAACTTTGAACATTCTTGAATTTTTTGGTAACAACAGAGATGGATTGTAAGTTCAACGGCAATTTAAGTGATTAATGCGCTGTTCGACCGCCAGTGCAATTTTATTTAGAGACCTTATGGTTGCCAAAATAATTGAAATCAGAAATATTTTGCCTGTGCCTGCGGTTGCATCTATAAAGTAAAATCCACTGCTTTGATTCTGAATAACTTGATTGTATCATATATAAGTCGTTGTTCGAGAACTAATTTTGGAAAGTTGTCCTTAACAAATGTGTCCAACTCATCGATAATGAATTTTGTTTCGTGCTGTAAATCACGATCATATATTACATAGGTAGATCGATCTAGTGCACACATTCCCAATTGGATTAATTCTTTGTTAGCGCTTACAAAACAAAGTCATCGATCGAAGGCAACACTTCGTTATAGATATGCATTGTGAATTGCGTATCTGAATTTTTTTCACGCAAACGATGTAAGATATCTTCATTCATGGAATCTTTATAATTTTCGCAAAGATCCTTTGGATTGGATTTCAGTCCATATACTAACCACTAACAGTAATCGCAAGTAAAAAAGATTCTTGGTTATTTGTATGAACTGTGCACGGATGCATTTCAACCTGGTTCCCTGTTTCCGGAGTTGAAACTTTTTGACTGATCCCATGTCATTTGGTAGTTCTGAGTAAAGCAGAATTCTTGCGAACAAGTATGTATATTTTTCGCTGTTTAGTACACACGCAGTCTATTTTCAAGATGCACTGACAAATGAACAAATATTGGATGATGTTCATGAATTGGAAATGATAAAATTCTCCAAACAGCTTCGTTGTTACTAATGTAGCATCGTAATTGATATTTTTCGATTTCATCGATTGGTGTAGATGCATTTCTCGCTCCAAAAATTGCCATATCGCTATCTTTGTTCCCATATTTACAAAATATTTAATTGATTTCAGTAATTGCAATACTTATCATTGTTTTGTGAAATACGGCACATAGATCGTCGACGGTACTGTAGATATCCCTCATTTTTAGTGACAGTTTCAGCATGTAAGTTTCTTGGATAGCGTTTCGTGCATTTTCCATCTTTCAAGCAATGAGAATTGTTTTTTACGTTACCACTTAGACCATGGATTGTGTTTTTGGTCACGAATTCTAATAGGTCTGGATCAGTATCGACATCTGGTAGTTCTGCTAAGATGACTTCAGCAATTCTATCTGGAATAATTTTGTTTATCAACCAAATCAAAATATATGCATGCGGCATTCAATGAAATACATCCAACAGCGTTTACTCAAAAATATTATATTTGACAATGAAATCCATCAAAGATGAAAAAATTTTGCTTGAATACACGTGCTATGATGTTATGACAATCCGATTACGTTTGTCCAAGCAACGTGCATTCTTAAATTTCATCCAAAGTTGGATTACACGTAAATATTATGAATAAATCCGGATGGCCGTATGTGTGGACATAAGTCATTGCATCTTGTGCGTATTCATGTAAGTGCCGTGGGCTACCTACGGACCTCGCCAGCAATATTTTTCATCACTTTAGTGAGCATAATTTGAGTTTATTCAATCAGATGAAGAGAAGTCCTTCAGTCTCTATTTTTGCATACATATCAATAATATATTGATGGAACAATTGCCGACATTTCTTGGTTCTCACGAATCATTAATCGCTATGAATAGTAGTTCATGGCACCAACTTTCTTGCTTGCATGTGTTTGTGGATTTATCATTTTGTTATTGAAATGATATCCATCCTCTCCTTGCCGGAATAAAAGTGGATACTGAGCAATGAGTTTCGGAGACTCGCTGAACATTACCATCTCTGCGGTGAAGCACTATAAGTTAAATTCTTCGACATCTATGACAATGGCTACTTCATTAATGGTTAGTTATCGCGTTTGGTGCTGGTATTGAATCTACAACGTTGATCGAGTTGCTCACCAGTTCTTCCATTGAAATAAATTTGCAGGAATTTATGGTCTGAATTTGGCAGTGACAAAAGTGATCCAGTGATGGTATATTTGCCTTTGTACTTTAAACGTTGGCATGTTATTGGTCATGAATAATTTCTGTTGCGCCGATCGATGACATTTAGAAACATGAACTGTGCTTTCGTATGTTTGCCAAAAAATGTTCTGACTGACTTGTGTCACCTGACACCAATGATAATAATGGTTCAAGTGGTATATGTAATTCTGGCAATTTCACTTTTCTATTTGCGCAACACATTCCTGGAATTTAATTTTTGAATTTTAATGCATGGCAAAATCCGCAAACCTTGTCCATTTTTCCAATACCGATATTTGGATAAACATTGTAATCGTAGTTGGGATTGTAGTGGAATGCAGCAATACTCCAATCTTCTTGGAGCGGTCATCTGAATTGAACCATACGTTCTTGATTAATTCGTATTCTTGCCAACCGTTGCTCTATTGTTTCATTCATTTCACAATGCCTTTCTTTTTTTGCTTTTGAGGTACTTCTACCATTCGACTTTCTCTTGGAGGGCATAATTGCCGATCGTAAACTCGCTAATGACATTGATTGAATGTCTACATTAAAAAAATCTTTCAGCTCCATAATTCCACTTGCAGGACACAATTAAATAAATATTCTCAAAAAAGAAACAATATGATGTCAAATATGTCTATTATTTAAAAGTTACCTTCGGTGATACGGATAGGATTATGAAAATAACTCTTTTTAATTTGATACTAATTAATGTGCACATCTAGTTTTCATGTAAAAAAAATATATATAGATGTAAACGACAAACAACAGCAAGGTAAAAATTCGATGAAAAGACACTAAAATTATAACAGTCGTTTCAAAAAGCTTAAAGAGTTTTATATGGCCGCCATTATGAGCCTCTGTGTGTTAATTCTGCAAGTATATTCTCATTAGAAGTTAACTTTGTCAAGTAAGAGGACAATGAAAAGGGCGTTTAATCACACCCTTAATTTTAACTCGAGATTATACGAGTACTGTAAATTACATTTACTCTCTTTTGTACGTTTGCTGGATTGAAATTCGCCCTAAAATTATACGTCCGTTGAATTCTTGAATATTAATTACTAAATAATAAATTGCTTTCGTCTAAATGTCAAAATTGTTTTCCAAATTATTTAACTTTGACGCCTGACGCGGTGCGGGCGCCAGAGAATTGCGACAATTTCTGTTTGCATCCTGATACACGATATTAAAGTGACACTTGTTTAATTTAAATTTAACTTTTAATAAGCTTCTGTTCTCGCAGCATTCCATGTGACAACTTAAAGCTTCTCTAAATGCTCTACTATTAATAGACTTAAGCTTTATAATGGCCCAAAAGTGTGTGACAAGTTAAATAGTGAAAAATAATCCAAACCCCATAATTGGTTGATTTGAACAAAGCATTTTCATTGAATGATTTTTTTATAAAGTAGAATTTTCCATTATTTTTCAGTGAAGTCGTAGTACACCAAAAAAACTAAATTGAAGTTCGTAAAATAAGCTTTAGCAAAGGCATAAAACTAAAGCTGATTTAAAAAGAATTTCTTTTAATCCCGCTTCTTATTAAAAGCTTTTATTTTTAAAGCTACGTACATCGGAATTACAGTTTAAGGATTTTAATGTTTTTGCTCCGTTTTCCAGCGCTTTAAGCTTTAGTAACTTGGTGATTACATTAATCTCATTTCTAAGAAACCTGTGGTCACATACATACCCGAGATCTTTTTAAACCTGGATACATAATTCTTTTATTGATTAAAAAGTTACCTTCTTTTATAATTTATGCTCTGACGACAAGAAAAATTAGTTTTTTTGTTTTTATCCTCTTATTCCTATTTAAATTTTCCTAAAATACAGGCAAATTTTCCTGTTCGAATCCAGTAAGATCTTGTAGTCCCACAAGATCCCTCTTATCACAACTGACAATGTAAGTCATCCCATAAAATGAGAAACCTCTGTATTTATTTAAAATTTGTTAATAAAACAATAGAATTTTACAGCAGTTTAAAGTTAAACACAACATTAAACCGCGCAAGCTTTTAAAAGCGAACGAAAAATAAGATAAATCGTTAAAATAAAACAAATTTGCTCGGTGCTACCCTTTTGTTAGGGGCAGATCTTAGCCATCCTCTTTTGTGAAGCAAGCCGCGGTAAACGCAATAAAATAAATAATAGCCTTAAATACCACTCGGAAAAGATATATTAACTTCTTTCCTCTGTAATATACGGGAGTTGAAAACGTATCAAGTTAATCCGATATAAAAGTTGTTCTCCGAATTCTTTCTAAAATATGGTATTTGCAGGTTTTGTGGTCACTTTAGTTGGAAAGTTATAAAAGCGTGCGGTAGGTTTGTAGTATATTTCCCACTTCTGCAGTTGAAACTGCCCTATATAACTTTATTCCGTTGTCCCTCACTTATCCCGACGACGATTACGTCCAGTTGTTGATGCCGTAATTCTCTTTACGACTTTCGAATAAAATAAACTTTTAAACGGTATCGGCATTTGTTGCTACGCTTTTCGGATTGACCTCAACGCCTCTACAGACCTCAGCTTATTCAAATCGGCCACACATGTACTTTCTTATTTTGATATTTATCTTCTTGACAATTCGGTTTATCATATGCATAGCTTAATCTTCTTCCTTTAATATTTTCGGTTGAAATATATAATTATTTTTAATCAAAGTGTTGCATTGATTATTGATTCAAACGTTTTATTTTCTATTTCTTCTAAAATATTTTATTACCTATTTTCCTTACCTTTTTTACTATTACTACGTGTAATCGAGTTTACAGTCAATGTAAACTAATTTAAATGTTTTCTCAACTTTTATTTTCAAAATAGAGGATCTTTCATTTGGTGTCAGGTGTCAGGAAATCGAGATTTTCCTCCTAGTCCCGCACATATCAATCATCAAGAGATTAAAAATTAACACCATAAACATACAGGAATAGATCAGAAATATCTTGTGCACAATAAAAAAAAGGTAAATCAGACACCAAGTAAGTAGCTGTTATTAAAGTTTTTCACATAATTAATGGAAAAATGCTTTTCTTTTACAAATTAATTATATCAAGTTTTGTAATTTTCGAACCTTTCTTTTTTTATTAATCTCCAAGTAATGTGCCAGGCCGGCACACTTTCGGTAATAACAAAAGGGTTTATACGTCTTAGATATGTTTATTTGTGTTTCAGCACTGAGAAATGGAAAATAACGTCGAGATTGATTTCTCCTTGCATTAAAGCGATGCAATTTTAAAGTTTTAACGTGGAAAGAATTAATTAAGGACATACAACAGGAAAAATTACCCTGGCAGAAAATATTAATTGGTTTTCTTTTCTGCTTAGGTCGCTACAAAGTGGACGAAGTTGTTCAAGAAGAGAGAGAAGACTGTTATTTAGCAACCCTGAGAATAGAAGATGCTGATGCGACTGATTCCAGAGCTTATTATTTAGCCGTTGAGAACGATAGAGGAACTGATAGACATGCAGTACAACTTTACGTGAACGGTAAGTGTTCAATACCGTGTTTATATGAACAAATATCCAGATTAAATCGATCTATATTCTGGGGAAGTAATATTTTTCTGGGTACTCATAATTGATTAGAAAGTTTTTGCGGAAAACCATTAGAGCACTCACTTAAATAAATCTTGGCTTAAGAGAGATAAAATGAAATCATTTTATGAAATCGCAATATGTTACCCCTTATATAAAAGAGATTTCAAAGCTAGATGAATTTATAGAAATCGTTATTGCAGTTAGTTCTAGATTTTATCGCGTAGTAGAAGATTTCGCAGATTAAAAAGATTTAAAATTGCTCTAGAGTTTCTGAAAACACTTAGTTCAATTCAATTTAATACACTGCTTTATTAAAAAGAAAATATTAACTATATTTTTGAGTTATAAAATATTATTTATTTTGAAAAAAAATGGAATACTTATTTCAATAAAACATGCACGACTTGAAGTATTAAATTATATTACATTTTGATTTAACGTTTTATACATTCTAGAAGTCGCGCTCCCACGTAGGAGTTAAAATTTTATGCCGCATCTATAAAAGTCGCTATGTACAGGAATATATAGTGGAAAATTATGAACAAACTTTTCTCTCTGTAAAGGTAATATTTCATTTTAGTGCGGGGCTGATACACAAGTTACTAAATTTGTAATTCATACCGAGCGATGTCATCAGAACTATAAAAATTTGCATGACGTTGGGAGGTTTAAAACCTTAAAAATTAAAATTTTAAGGGCGGATATCTTTAAATATTTTTACGGCCGTTTTATGGCTTTGTGTGTGAAAAGGTAGAATTTATACCTCTGTGGCCTTTTGACTTGAAGCTTTCTCATATAAAGTGCAATTTTGATCCAATTTTATTATTTATATTTATTTTTCAGAGCCGCTTCAAATGAGCACCCTGGTTAGTTTGGCAGCTGGGGCACTAGCAGTTCTAATTTTACTCATCTGCGTTTGTATATACTCCAAAAGAGCGGAAAAATGTTGCTTTGCAAGTAAGTATCAACTCTAGCTTTTCCTATTTTCTTAGACAAGAAAAGTAGTAAAATAAATTTCAAGCCGTTCTATTGGTCAAAAACCTAACACATTCAGACTCCGGACAAACAAAGTGAACCTAAATTCAATAAGTTATTGGCCTCGCAGTAAATCTCAGATGTAAAAACAAACTCGAAAGCACTTTATGGTTAAAACGAGAGGGAGGACTTTGTATTCCGAAATAACGTATTATTTGTGTCAATAAATCCAGGCGATTTTGGTGCAAATAAAACTAAAGGATAAAAAGCGACCATAATTTCAAATCAGAGTTATTTTTGGCGTGTGGAGAAAGAGAAAGGCATATGTATCTTATATCTTTATTGTTCCATTTTTATACAAAATCAATATGGATATAAAAACCGACAGTTTTCTGTCAAGGAAATAAGATAAAGGGCCAACATAAAATTGTACCATGCTTCATATTTAGTGTTCAATATGAGTTGCGGTCGCCGAGATATTGATTCCCTTCTTACATAAACGTGACAATAAAATTAGCTTCATTCTGTCTGTCACGCCGAGCCTTTCCTACAGCTGTTGATCTGATAGTGCGGCGTGATTGAAAGAGTTTATATTTACGTTTGTTAAATATTCAGTTTTACAAAAAAAAATAACACATGGAATAAAGAGGAAATAAATCATTGTTTATATGTCTCCACACGCAATGGGACTTTTCCTCCCATTAAACAAAACATATTTTATAGTTCAATTAACTTATTATAATCCCTTGTATATCGTATACTTTCGAGAAAACGCAGAATATCTCATAGCTTTTCACGTTTATAATTTATCCAGTCTCCCCGGATTGGTTGATGTGTGCGAATGTCCTGCTGTCAATTTTGTGAATAATTTATACGTACAGTGTTCCCGCTGGAACAATTGTATTTTCCGACTAAAAGTTAGTGTTGCGATGTGGCAATTTTTAAACGAAATATTTCATGCGTGCAGGCTCTTTTTTCGCGAGAACTTTTCAAGAATAAAAGGGAATTTTGATAGAAAATTGATGAGCCACGCTCTCATACCAACGTAACCCGGGCAATCGAAATAAATTTAGACGACGTAGATTCACAATAGACAGCGATATGCATTGGCGTGGCACGACGTGCGGCGCTCCGCTCGCCAGTGCATGCGGTTCCATATTTGTATAGGATCTGCATCGTTTGACGTATTTTCATCCGCATTACTAGAAAGGAAATCATCACAATTCAATTTTTCGTGAAAGTGGTGTAACGTCACGCCATAAATCGTCGAACAAAGAGCCTGTTTGAATAGTTTGAGCGGAATTACAAATTTACAGCGTGTCCGGCATAATATTATTTCCTTGAGACATGCAAAGAGCATGCATTGAAGCAATATATTCACGTCAGGGTGCATTACAGCATCTCAAATGTGTCGTTACATAATTAATCTTCATTCTCGTTGTCCGTTAATTTTGAATGGTGTGTTGCATCTGTAAATTATCACGTGCTATACTATGGCTGTTATTACACCCAAACATCAAGCACAACTGGAGAAATCTGCAAGTAACTCGAGTCGTGAACTTAATAGACGTTTCTATTTACGAAATGGGACGATTCGTTCTAGGTTTCGTAATTTAACATAGTTTACTTGAGGATGCCAACTATAGTTCTGCATCTGCACGCTATACTAAGTGTTGCGCTGACCATACGTACTTTAATCTTATTTTTTAATGTGACGAATAAAAATAGTAAGAAGATTCATGTATGCAGTGAAATTGTATGAATTGTATGAAATTTCGAAGCCCTTAAATGTCCCAACAACATAGACCTCGAACGTCAAAAAAACAGACAAGACTTTTGAACAGGTGGAATTTGGCGTCCAGAAAAATCGTAAAATATTTAGGAAAGTGATTTATTTAAAAAAGCATAACAATCTTATAAAGTCCTTAAATAATTGTACTCTATATTAGAAATATTATATGGTCTTTAATTTTCTATACTTCTTATTGCAAGCCTCGTGTGCTTCTTCATAAAGCTCAACCAATGGCATTTTGCAATTTAAAATTATATCTTTGCCTTGCACCAAGGCCTTGTACAGAATTGCAGGTATGTAATAGCAGGAATATAACAGACGCTTCTTAATTACTTAGAATATTATTTAGAGAAGCATCACATATATGCATGTCCGGTTTGGTTCTAGTTCAATTAGTTCAATTGTAGGATAACAATATGATATCTGAATGATTAACCTGAAATGATTAACTTGGAAGATACATCTAACATTAAACAAATGTGGAAGAGTTAAGTAAATTATTGTATTCCTCTGGATATGGAATCAAGTTAATAGAGAAGCGAAAGGCATCATATATATAGCATTTATTATACTTACACCATCTTAAAATATGTGCTAACAATAACAAGTAACAATTTAAATATGAGGTATATATATATATAT